>JANDBE010000028.1:20240595-20250784 GCA_024320915.1 Erigeron philadelphicus
TACATCCACTTGGGTTGGAAGTAGACTAAGCCCATCACCAGTCTGCACATTAGTTTCTTCTACATTGGTGTCAGGATGTACATCCACTTGGGTTGGAAGTAGACTAAGCCCATCACCAGTCTGCACATTAGTTTCTTCTACATTGGTGTCAGGATTTACATCCACTTGGACTGGAAGTAGATTAGACCCATCACCATTCTGCGCAGTAGTTTCTTCTACAATGGTGTAGGTATGTGAATTGGCTGAAACAGATTTCGTTCCTGAGAGTTGGACTTCGGAGGTAATCTTATTAGCTTCCGGTACAGTAGAATCATTTGTAGCTGATTCAATATCTGCATCTACAGAAATCATAAGTTTAGGCTCACAAGGAATATCATGATCTTTACCAGGAGAATTACGGGGAAGCATCTCCTCGCTTGTCTCTACAGCACAACCATCATCTAAAGGAACACTCGGCTCTCCAGACCCAGAATCTGCATTATCGGTCTCGTCACTAATATCCTTCTCTTCAGAAGAAATCATCTCAGATTTTTCTGACATGTCCTTAATGTCATCTACATTGACATTATCTACAGTCACAAAGGAAAAGTATGGAGTCAACAAATAAAAGTGAAAACAAAATGAAAAAGAATAGCAAAATGGGTTGTAGGCTGGCTGGACCTAAACAATATTTTTCTATAAGTTGTTTTACATCTAACTAGTTGTAGAAGATTCTTACAAAATTACACTTCAATAACAATTCGAGTATATTATTTGAACAATCTAACAAGTTTTAAAACGACCACTGAAAGCAAACCTTTATCACATGTAACCTGAACCCATTTAAGCTGTTTATTTCGATTTAGCTGTTTAACTCATCATAAATATTAATTAAAAGGGGAAAAAGCCCAAATTGACCCATTTAAGTAAATGGGATAACATAGCCATCTCTACTTCCAATTAATGTTACCTTCAGGGAGGGTACCTGGGGCATCTTGTTTCACTAGTGGCTTTTGTAACATATCAGTCCCGGGAAACACCACCATATTCAGAGATTTTAGTTCTTGTTTGTGTGATTCCTCCAATGGATGGAAACCAAAAACATCAGTCCACGTATTCATGTGTTCAGCAATTGCAGGAATAATCAATTTTTCAACTTGGAGGGAGGAAAGTGCCTGAAAAGGAACGAGAACTGTAAATAAGGTTATAGGAAGATGAATACAATATGGATCAGAATTATCAGGAAACCACTATTACATGGCTCAAGTTACTTTTGCCGCGGGGAGAAGGGGAACGGGGGAGGGGAAAGGGGTATATAAATCCATATATGCATAGATACACAAGTATGTACACATACAAATATAGCACAGCTCCGTTCAAGTATTGACCACATTTCTATCTACTTAACAATCTAGAACGCAGATGTACAAGCCAATAAAACAGATGCTATTCAAGAATTCAGCACATCACAGTAAGCCCTCACATAGAGGGTTTTACATCAGAATGAAAATGG
The DNA here is from genome assembly GCA_024320915.1 of Erigeron philadelphicus. Lineage (NCBI taxonomy): Eukaryota > Viridiplantae > Streptophyta > Magnoliopsida > Asterales > Asteraceae > Erigeron > Erigeron philadelphicus. Next base: position 20,242,088 of record JANDBE010000028.1, read on the forward strand.
TAGAAGCGTTCATTATCTATGTTGTGTTTCCTAGGGCCGTCTCTGAGAATTTATAGACGTAGGACGAGCCAGAAAAAAGGCCCCCAAGTTAGACGAAGTTAGACGCAATGATTTATATTATATAAACTATTTTTATAAAATGACGAAAAAAGTTATAGTATATTAAAAAACGTAACAAATGTTATTTTTCAAATTATATGACATGTGAAAAAAATAATAACAAGAAATAAGATTAGAAAGGAGCTTCAATGAAATCCATATGCCATTATGTTATAGTTTTAGGAGAATTATGAAGATAATATTCAAAAATATATATATTATTTCAAATTATATTTAACAGAAGAAAAAAGTATAATACAAGTTAAATACATTCATACATATTAAGTTAGATAACACTTATACATTGGAAACATCAAATCAAAAGACATAATACTAAAAAGGGTGGATTGATAGGAACCCCTTAGTCCCATGTGCCTAAGGCACCCGCATAACCCCCGCATTAGGATAGCGTCAAGGTAAACTACCAAATTAATTCCCCTTGTGGGAATCGAACCTGCGTCCTGTGAGACGAGTCGAAGAATTTGGCGACACGGTGGCCACTAGGCTATTGCCCGGTGGTTCAAAAGACATAATACTATAATACTCTTATTCTATATCGTCACTTTATTGAAGAGTACTCTAGGTCTACAAGGACATTAAAGTAGCTTGCGGGTTGCAGCTACATTCCAAGATTGAAAAATATAACTTTATTAATCCGTAAAAGATATGTAAGTGTGTTTTTTATGTATTAGTTTTTGGTTAATTATAGAATTTGTATTGAACTAAGTTGATTACATATAAATATTTTCTTATATACACAAAAAAATGGGGCCTCCTAAAAAATCGGGCCTCAGCCCGTCGTCCACTTTGTCCCACCCCAACACCGGCCATAATCCTAGTCCACTTAATGTAGTTAGTTCTGCTTTCACATGAGTATACTTTTGGGGAGGATTCAAGTTTAGAAATAAATTTGATATGATAATAGTTTCCATTTAATGGTTTCTACGTATTGATTGATACATTTTCCAACTACTATATTTGACTACAATTCTGTTCATGACCTCCTTGTGCAGCTGGGTCCTACATCCACTAGATAAGTTCTGATTTTGACATCACATTGATTGCATAAGACGTTCATCACACAACATTGGTTTTGAAATCAAATCAGATGGAACCGATTTTAATACAACGTAAAATGCAGAAAAAAAATCATGAACAATATGTTATCAGTTCTTTAGATGAACTAGGGTTCATATAAAAATGACTACACACGGCATGAAAACGAAAATTGTCAACCCATTTTGACTAGGGATCAGGATGGGTATGTTTGGTACATGCAGAAACAAATTAAGTTGACACAAGCTTTTTTGTCCAAACTTATGAAGCATGAACATTTTATAAACATTAAAACATATATTGTGTAAAACATGATTCCAAAGCGATAATATTACTTAAGAATAGCAAAAAATTTCAATAAAATGATATTGGAGGTTTATTCACTTTATTGCATCCAAAATAAATTTTAGGCAACTTTCTTACCATTTGACAAATTAGAGGTAAAGCATAACCCATATTAGCCGCAAAAAACTTAAGTTGACATAAAAGACTTCTTTGAACCTTTAACAAACATATAGTGTGTCAAATATGATTTTCCAAGTTATATTATTTGGACAATTCCAATATTTAATGAAAAAATAGATATTGGAGGTCTGATGCATCAAAATATACTTTGGATAAAAATTGCCAACTCCAAAAAGGGAATAATGACCAACTGCAAGAGCCTACACACATAATTTTCTTACCGACTCAATCGCAGATAATAGTCGACTACACATCCCTTGTCGTCTATATAGATGACGAGTCCCAATAAATGGCATCTCTGCCAGTTGTGTTCCATGTATCCTGAGCGTATAAACTAAGTTAGGTTCCAATAATAGTCCACAATACAACACGCAATATTCCACTGACCTATATAACAGATCAAATATAGCATCCTACCTGATTGATGCAGCGCAAACAACTTCATCCCCCCTCTCTAGAATGGCTGTATAGAAACCACTATAATTTAACCGGCTAAGGTTGGATCTACATGGAAATACCATATATCAGTATGCATTCAAAAAAGTATCATGTATCTAAGCTCAGTACATATGGGTATCAATGCAGTGCAATAAAAGAGAGTGACAACATTAGTTTACACATAAAGACACAAAATGTCACTTAACAACATGCATAATCTAGATGACGTCTATTTTCTTTCTATAAAAATGTAGCCCGCTCTTTAGCCCTTTATATGTATATTTTCTTCCGATTTCTTTTTGTTCTTCTATAGTAAGAAATTAATCATGCACAGCTAGGCGTAGGTTATATTTTAACTTCAACGGATCAAATGCGTTGATTTTCAAAACTTAATTAAAAGCAAAACAGGCCAAAGGTCGCCAAAATTACATACTTAAGACAGTTTAAGTTAACTTGTTAAATAAATTAGATTATTAGTCTAATGGTTTAGTTTTCTTATCACATTTAAGAAAATAATTACATATAGTAGTAAAGTAAAATTGAACAAAACAATAGCTGATAGGTCAGCGCACTTGACACCTATGATAGTATACAACTTACCCACAAGTGAAAACCACATTACGAATTAAATTGGTCCCGCTTCGCCTGTCAGTAAAAGGCAAAAAACACTCGTCCATGACTGACATAGCCACAGCCAGCATAGAATTGAATTCTACTCGTTGCGAAAGTTCTACCGGAGGTGCCTCTATGGAGATATCAGATCGATGAATAAGAGACCATGAAAATTCTGAATCCACTTCGTGCTTCACCCCAACAAGCTTTTGCAAGTGATCATATAACTGAAAAAATTAAGAGAACAGACGCCTTTAGTCAGTATAACTACAGCATCTCATTTACGGCAAGAAAAGAGGTCATAAGCAACACTATGCGAAATTATATATTATAATACCTTGAATATCTACCAGTTTCAAAAGAAAAAGCTGATACTGCTTTCGTATCTTATATTATGAAAACTAAAAATTTAGAAAAATTTATGATCCTTCGAACAGAACAAAATTGATGTGCCAGCAATTCATAAAGAAAATCTAGTACAAGAGGTATGTAAAGACCACTTGATAAACTAACTTACAAGTAGTCTCATGTTCCCACCTACAATATAATTTATCCTTTTTATAAGACTGCTACAATATACATCATATTTCTTTGTTTAGTTAAATTTATCAAGCTATGTGCAATTTCATGCAATAAAGGAACACTAAAGTGGGAAGGGATCTCCAAGACATAGGAAAGTCAAGGCTCAAACTCAGGCGTTTAACTAATAAATGGGAGTCATGTCATATAGCATAAACTAGCATGGTACCCGCGCAATGCGGCGGCGATGATAGTAGTTGCGTTTGGAGGCGGCGACTATTGGTGGCGGCGGCATCAAATAGTGTAGGTAATTGACACAAAGATATTTTAATTTAAGGAATAGTGAATATCTTCCAAAAGATAATGAAATAATTGTAAGTTAATTAATTAAGTGTATTTTGGTCAATTTACATGTCCCAAAGATGTAAACTTTTCAACATCGTAGTATAATTTTTATATAGTAGTATAGATGTGAGAGCCATATATACAAGCTCAAAGTGGATAAAAATGGTTAAATTCGTAACTCATAACTGATGATAATCTTGCTGATCTAATACGCAAAAGCCTTTGACAGATCCCGTTTTGAGTTGTTACTCCAACTAAATGAAATTAGAATTCCTGCGTGACGATAGTTTATATTTAACGTGTTTAACATTTGTATTTGGGGGGACCTTAATGTAAGTAACTAGACTTCATCAATGACTTCACCTTATGATGTACCGATAGGCATAAAGTACGCTGAGTTTCCTTGTATATAATTAATTTACGATACTCAAAATACCAAGCGTCGTTATAATCAATACAAAAATAAACTAAATTTATTAATTTCATATCATAGCATCACACATAAGATAAAGAAAGCAAGGAACAAGCAGAGGAATATTCTCTTAATCGTAATCATTGAGTGAATATTCTCCCTCCTTATCTAATAAAAATTGTCACTCTTAACAGACAGGAGACCAGATCTTGTGACTGATGCATAAATGAAGATGAAAATAATACAAAATGTACTTTCTGGGTTTTTATTTCTGGGCTGTAATATGATAGCCAGGCTTATAAAACATATATTTAAATGCCCAAATTCAGTCAACAAAAACAGTCAACGACCCAAAAATTCATCAGGTGCACCTAAGTCTTCAAGGGCTCCACAACAAAAGGTGTTGCACTAGGTGAGCCTCTTAATGTGCCACCCCTCTACATAAAACAAAAGGTCCAAAAGTTGGAACCGGGTGGGGAGCATAGGTGCACCTGTGGTGTGTTTTTGACGGCTATGGTTTCATGTATGAATGACTAATTTAACTTTGATCACACATGCCAACATGCACATAGAATAAATGCATGTACACACTCAATGATACACGGCATAGCTTCATCCTTTATTTACTTGCAATGTGTTAGGTTATAGAGTCAGAACATGCTAATGATTCTCTTTCTTCTCATGGGTAGGTGAGTAGGTCCAAGATGTATTAGTCTACAGTAAGCATGTAAAAGTTCTGAATCTTATCTCTATCTTTTACTTCACAACCGGCGACGTAATAGCAATAACATCCACAAAGTTCTATTGAGATGCACACTAAATTTCAAAATATTATAGACATTGAATACCTCGTGACACTTGTTTCCGCAGAAAGACGAGCTCATATAATTAGATTTAATTGGCTTGTCATCTATTTCTGGCCTGCAAGATTCATGATCTGCAAAATCAAAAAGTTGTCTTTAAACTAACAGTTGTAAATTATACATGCCAAAAAAAGAAAAAAATTTGTGTGAGAGAGTAATTACATTTTTTCTGACAAAGGCGACACGTTAAAAGTGAATCTTCGGTTTTACCATCAACCTCCGTGCAGATGCCGTCACAATATTTGCAACAACAGTTAAGACAAAGCCAATCGCCTTGGGGAAGAATCTGAAATGAGAGGATAAAAGTAAGAGACTGGTCTATTAAAAGGTTACGTATTAGAGAAACACAATACATCCCAGGCTTGAAATGACATTATTCACAAACGGATAAAACTAGTTTCATACATATACATCCCATCTACATTTTCATTATGTGAACCCTGAAAGTTCTTGAGAAAATTAGCTTTAAAAAAATTTGTTATCTCAGTAATTAAATGAACCATTGCATTAGAATTATAATTAGATTAAATTTATATTCAGATTTAAAGCAACTTAGTGACTTTTTCCATGACATCCACTCTATACCCTATCATGAACACCATAAGATTATGGATAGTGATTGAGCATAAAAAATTCATTCATGGGTTTGCCTGGTGGGAGTTTAAACAACACCCAGTAATCGCATGCTTATACACTGAGATACTGGGATATGAAACTAAAAGACTAAAATAGTAACAAATTTAGTAGCTGAAGGGTGCATGAGTTTGCAACAACAGTATTATAAAAGGCAATTTCGACCAATCTTCTTATGCATGGGTCAATTAGGGTTGTGGTATATGAAGTGCTAAATTTACAAACAAATTCTTGAGAAAACATATAATGATCAGAGATATAAAATAAAAATTAAAAAGAGAGAAAAAAAAGTAGTTGATTCATTGGGCCATCATATATACCACAAGTATTTGTAGATTGTTTGTAAGACTAGTATTTGTTTATGTTTAATAAAGAAAACTGCTTAGAAGGAAACAACTCAAAACGGGTCAAAGTCACCTAAAATGCCTTCTTAATGCATAAAAGCTCTTAGATCATTTTTATTCGAAATATCGGATTAATGTTATAATTAAATATTTTCTGCAAACATATTTGGCACTAATTACTTAGAAAATGTTCAGGGTCAACCCAATTACCCTTGTTGGACCATTATCTATCCCGGCCACTTTCCCATCTCTAATCAGTGACCATATAGTATTGGTACCTGTATGTCCAAGCAACTCTGGTGAAAGGTTGATGGACATCCATCACAACAGATCAAATCCCCGCCATCACCACAGATGCCACAAGTATCATCATTAGGATCATCACCGTCAACATCTACATTGTAAAACCCCGTTTGCTCTAACTCTCCTAGTTTATTCCATGCATCAATCTGACACTGCATTAGTGACTTTCCTGACTCCAAAAAAATATTGAGAAATGGCTGCCGAAGTTTGCTTCCAGCATGCTCCTCAAACTTTAAAATCGTTACAACTTCACTACAACAACCACAATTGATTCCTTCTTTAGTAATAGACCCTTTTTGCATCGCTCGTGTCTTCCTACGGTTCATGTATTTCACATCCTCATTCATATGCACCACACCGGAGTCAACTAACCACGAGAGTAAGGTCCGCTTTCCTGAATAGGCTTCAAAGCCATTTTCTAAATTTGACCCCTTGTCAGACCCACGAACCAACAACGTACATCTGCCCATTTTCCTGCTTTTTCTTCCACTTTTCTCTTCCTTATAACTGTCTGAATCATCTGAACCTTCATATTTTCTCTTCTTTCTCATTTCTCTTTGTTTCTTCTTTTGTGTTTGCCGTGTTAATTTACCAAGTACTTCATCACGTAAGGGAGTAACGCCACTACCATCTTCAATATCATCTTCCTTTTCTTTCTGAAACGCATCATAAGCCTTCACAATAGACCAGTAACCAGTTCCGGCAGGACTAATATAGACAGCATCCATGTAAGATTTGTTCCTTCTTGGTCTATAATCAATGGTCCAGTTCGCAGCAAGAAGCATATCCTTAATCTTTTCTCTCAATATTTGCTTTTCAGTGCCACTGCTAGCCTTAACCTCACTTTCCTTGCCCTCACGCTCAGTATCTTCCTCAGACGTTTCCTTAACAAACCATTCATTTTTAACCCGTTTCCGTTTCCTACTACTTTTTTTACTTGACTGATCCTTTCTCTTTGACAAAACTGGCGTCCCAATATCTACTTGTTTCTTAACACTATCTTCAGGCGTAGAATCATGTCCATCTCTACGCGACCTTTTCTTGTAAAGGATTATAGGTTTGGTTTCTTGTGTCTGATCATCACTACTTTTCGTCGGTGTAGCAACCATCGGTTGCGGGACAATAGTCTCAGTTTCTTGTGCATGATCATCACTACTTTTCGTCGGTAAAGCACCTGTCTTTTGCATCTTATTAGGAACTATAGACTCGGTTTCTTGACCATGATCAGAACTACTTCTTGGTGGTGAAGCAGAAGCACCCGTCTCTTGCTTTTTCGTCTTCTGCTCACTATCACTATTCTTACTTACCGTTACATTCGCAACGCCATTTTTCTCTACAGACTTAACAGGTTTGCCAGAAGACGCTCGGTACTTTTTCGTCCAAACCGAAAGAGTCATATTCGCTTCCTCATCATCATTATCAATGTCCATCTTAACCGGGCTAGGAGTAGTAGCAATTAAAGGAGACTCTAATTTTGGACTAAACAAGTCTTTCCAATTAGTTTTAGCAGCACTAATTTTAGTCTTAATACTAGAAGCATATTCAAACCCATCATCATCATCATATTCATCAAATTCAAACACATCTAATCCACTTTTTTTCACATCTTGCCGGTTTTCGGACGACGAAGAATTATCACTAGAGGATACCTCTGAATTATCAGTGGAAGATTCAGATTCAGAATCACCACTGGTAAGTTCAGCTTGGTTTTTACTAGATCTACTTGCTTCTTTCATCTCATCAACTCACTCACACAACACGGTAAAAAAACAGATAGATCTAGAAATCAGTGAAATGAAAAACTTACCGAATTGGAAATTAATTGGCTCAGCCAGCCAGCAAGTTGATTTCAATTCATTATCAATGAAAACTGGAAAGGAAACCCCAAAATATTTGGGTTTTTTATTTTTTAAAGAAATATTTTGGTTGGGTGAAAGATTGACTGCTTGTTTATTCGCCGTAGACCTTTTGTTTAGACGGTCTCAACTCTCAACAAATCTAATTAAATATTTCAGATACTTACACTTTTGCTAATTACGGTTTTCATCCATACCTTTCATATATTACCGTTTTGATCCAAAAAGTTTTGCTTCGTCAACGCTTTTGGTCCAATTCTCGAAACAGATGTTAAACACCCAGCACGTACGTGATGGGTATTTTACGCTTTTTTTTACCAAATGACTAAAGTTTTTTGGACCAACACGGTAATATATAAAAGATAAGGATAAAAACGGTAATTTTAATCCTCGACAGGAACCAAAAGTATAATAAACTCTTTTTCCAAATTTTTAATCATCATCGGCAACAAATTAAAGGGAGGGGTTCCCTAAATTAAAGTCAAGTTGGGATAACTTTAGGAAATCTCTCCTACAAATTAAATGGTTGGATCTTAGTGGTGGTGGTGGTGGTGGTGGTGATGAGGTGGACGGATCTTGTCGTCGATCTTGGTGGTGCAATGGTGGTGGCGGTGCAACGATGGTGAAAACGCACATATATACAAACACATACCTAAAATGGATAAATGAAGTTTGAAAATGGCGGCACAAGAAACTGCCACCTCAAAACTATCCCCGCTACCACTGTCACATTAGCAACGATGCACTCCACC
>JANDBE010000028.1:20278387-20288835 GCA_024320915.1 Erigeron philadelphicus
CAAAAGGTAATCGTGCAAATGTTAAACAGGTTTAATTTTATTCAAAGTGTGTTTTTAATGCATAGAGCCATCCAAGTCACTTATTTAAACAGTTAGTGAAATTCGCCTATTTGTAAACATACTTAATAGTTAATACTCTAATTATCTTAGGATGCATTATCATTTTTTGGACACAGAATGAATGTTGTTTACGGCCTACCTGAAATTGCCTAATCTGCCTGATTCACCCATTATGCCACCTCTTGTTGAGAGCAAATGTGGATTGCTCAGTCAGACTTGTAATAGATAATTAATAACTTTGTAACCAGTTTTGTCAAATTCAAGGAAATGTGTTTTGATCTAAGTAGTCTATTGATTTCTTGACTGAACAATGAATCCAGTATTTGTTAGTTTCATGGTAGTTGCAATTCTATTTTGTGTTGCTTGATGCTTAATTGCTTATGTTTCATTATGTGCTGACCTGGCAGGACGATCACTGGAATAAGTTACTCTGGCATTGTTCTGACAATGACTCTTATAAAGGCTGCTTCCCCCCTAAGAAAGAGGAAATTGGAGATGTGGTACTCGAAAACGAGAATTATAACGATAGTTACAATTGGAATGGTGGAGAGCAAACAACTTTTGATGACTGGGGAGTCAACAACTGTATACTCCAGAAAGGTGATGATTGGGATGGAATCTCAACACCAGCTGATAATTGGGCTGAGCCTGCAGGGTCTCAAAATGGGGAGGATGAACCGACGACAGCTGATAATTGGGGTGAGCCAGCCGGCTCTAAAAATTGGGAGGATGAACCGACTAAGATTCCCATTCAGGTATGTGCAGGAGTTGACACTTCCAATGAAGGCTCAAGTGAGATTCCTACAGGAACCGATAACTGGGCCAGGGATCCATGTCAGATGACCACTAGAGCCGACGGTTCAGGTGAAGGCTCAAGTTTAGTGAAGACAGGAGCCAATGATTGGAGGGAAAACTCGAGCCTAGTTGCAATAGTAGCCGATAATTGGGGGGAAGGCTCGAATTAGATTTCCACAGGAGAAAATGATGGGGGTGAAGACGCTAATCAGATTGCTAAATGAGCTGATAAATTGAGAAAAGACAACCCTGGGTAGCTTCTTCTTTTTTTTTTTTTATATAGATAAAAAATGCATGACTGGTCTTAGTAGGCTTATTAGGTCCTCAGTACTCCTGACGGTTTCTTCTTGCCAACAAGTCTTTAGCTCAATCTTAAACAAACAACGGTTTACCAACTACATGGGTTTCGGTTTTATTGTTGTTTCGAGCAAGAAGTTGATGCTTGTCTTTCATGAGAGACTACATTGAGGGTGTGTCATTGGTTTATGGTTTACCTGAATTCCTTTTAAAAGTTGTTTGGTTAATGACCATGAGCTTAGGGCCTATTCTAAACCAGTTCTCAGTTCTCACTCAAACCTTTTGAACTTGTGGTGATTAATGAAATCGCTTTTTAATCCATTTTCTTCTGTCACAAAAAACTCATTATTTTCATTTTATCAAGAGAATAGTAAACGAGATATAAGCATATTCTCCTATTATACATTTTCAATACACAACTCTATTCTCTTTATTACAATGTAGACAACTATCAACGATTGCACCACCACCACCTTGGAACATGGATTATTTGATTTATCAAACTTCCCCTATTATACGTTATTAACACACAACTTTATTCTCTTGACAAAGCTGATTTGTTGCTCCTTCAAGGAGAACTTTTATAGTCATCTCATTTTCAATGATGCATATTGATGTAATGTCGTTATGGATTTTGTTTATTTCTATGTTAACACCAAGTATTTTGTGTGTTTTGCGAATGGTAAATGAAAGAGAACTAAATTTAAAGACTTTTAATACTCTAGCTCTAGCATATTATAAAATTTATTAACAATTTTTTTATTTTACTGTCTATATTGTATAAACAAAAAAAAACCAAACTACTATATACTCGTATATTAATAGGTAGGGCAGTAACCGTACCTATTAAAACTTGACACGTGGCATCGATTATCAAGTGACACATCGCACGTTTTGTTTATTATCGTTTGGATTTTGTCACATTGCATCTTGTTCAGATTTTATCATGTCGGTTTTTTTATATTTCTTTAGTTTCTCTTTCGAATTTTATATTAGGGGTTACTTTTTTTTTTGTTTTTTTCACTTTTTTCTTTTTGAGTCATTCAATTTTTTTTGGTACAACTACTTGCATTTTGCTACATCGCATCCGTTTGAATTTTGAATTAATATATTGATGTTTTTGTCATATCACATCCCGTTCAGGTTTCTACTATAAGTTTTTTATAGGTTTCTTGCAAACTTTTAAACAAACATATTAATGACAAAATTATGTCAAGCAAGCGGTAGAAGGTTCAACGCAAATATACTAAAAATAACATAACAATTTCAACAAGACAATTGAGACCCTGTTGCGGAATCCAAAATTTTCTAGTTAATTGTAATTGTTCTATTTTATCGGTCTTATAATTATAATTATTATGTAAGAGAACATGGAATAAGTAACTGGTGTGCAAAGTCACTTTCCTTCACACCCAAATAACCTGTCATGCTTCAGATAATGTCTCTTCCTCTTGTTATATCAATTTCTCCTTTTTATTTTTTTTTTCATCTCTCACATAACATATACAAAGTAAATAAATTAATAATCAAAAAGAAAGAAAAAGCAAAAGCAAGACAATAACAGTGGACATAAGACCAACTTTTTCAGTAATGCATTTAATTTAATATACTCGGTATTTTTCTTTTGACAAAATACCAGTATCACACCATTCATTTTCTATAAACTAAATAAATAAATAGATTATAATAATCAAAAACAAATGATTAGTTCATCCATCTATCATTCTCACTCACTTCTTGTCACAGTAAAGAATCTTGAATAAAATAATCTTCATTTCTCCTATTTGGCTAATATTTTATCTTACAACTGCAAAAATAGAAACAGTTTGTTAGCAAATCAAGGAACAAACATTTCTAATCATTCTTTTCAACATTACTTGTTGCCAATTATAACGTTTGTTTTTTTTTATCGATTACTCCCTCCGTCCCAAAATAAATATTGTCCGAAAACAAATGTTAATGATTTAAATAAACGCTATTTTATTTATGTAACGTGTAATGATTATGTTTTTTCTAAAACTGTGCACATTTTGAAAGTGGAAATTTAACTTTGGACTAAGAGAGTATAATATTGGTTAGCATGTCCATCTAAAGAGGATTGGTTTGAAATGATATTCACTCCAAGAACAAATGTGATGTGATGAGAATGTACCAAAAAATGGATGATCAAGCAAATCCGCAGTCAAGTCAGTTTCGGCATTTTGTTAGCTATACCTGGCTGGATGTAATAACAAGATAGTAGTTAGATAACCAAAGAGAATTTCTAGCGAAACTAGCAATTAGAGGTCGAAGTTTAAACAAGTTGATTTTGGGCACTACATTGTTTCTGATGGGTGAAACACATGAGCATTTAAAAACGGTTAGGTAAAATGGAAACAGGTCAAAAGTCACACAAAGTGACTACAAATGACCCTTTTTGACCCAAAGTCCCCCTTTTTTACCATTACCCAACCCACCCATCTTACCGCCTCTATGAAACAGTACAAGGAGAAACAAATGTTACCGACCTTTGTTCATGGACAATTGGCTATCCTCATGACTGTTAATAAGGGTGCGTCCCTTGAGAACGAGCCAGTTACCATCTGTGTGGAATTTTAGTTGGTATGTCAGAAAAAGCAGAGTTCGGTATAGTCTTGGGAGTATGGCAGTAGGGTCTCTGCATCAATTCTAGAGCTGGAGTAGCTCATGCTTCTTCTAAAACGACTATGCACTGACTCAACTTCAGCCCAGAATATGCTGTACACTGGCCTGTGATCAGAAAATCTGGATTCGCCACGTACGTATGATAATTGATGAAGACCTCCCCCATACCACAAGATTCTGTCACACCTTCATTTGAAATTATTGCACATGTCAATAACGATATATTCTAAATATGGTGTGCTAGAAATCAAATCTTACCATGCAGGTGTTCGTCTTTTCTCCTTATGGTGCAAACTGTCCCCGGTGTATCTATCAGAATTAGTGAGGTACTTGTACGTTGGTGGAAAGTATATCTTTCCTTCATTCCATCCTTGGAATACACGCCCCCTTCTTTGCTCGATTCGTAACTATGAGAAGAAACACAAGTTAGCCCAACAAAATGTTGCCTGTGCTTAATTAGTGGTGGAAAAATTGACGTGCCAGGTAACAGTTCATTACTGTTGGCGTTGCTAAAAGTGTAGAGTCGGCCTGACCCGTCAATACTTGTTTGTTTGTTTGCTTTTCTATTTTACATGTAACTTTATAAAATGATTTGAAAGAACATACTTAAAATGTTGTAAACGTTTGGGCCCATCGGAGAATAAAGAAAAAATCAGAAGGCAAACCGACCCATTTCAAGGCAAATATGACAAAACTGCAAACTTTACTAAAGATAAATGGACGCATGTTTTTATGTAGAAAATATTATGTCATACCTGATCTTTCTCCAACAATGCTCTCCAGTTTTGCATCTCAACAAGTGCTTTAGCTGACCGATATGAGAGAGCAATTCTGTAATTCAGATCCCCAAGCCAGATAATTCGACTGCACCAACGTTCAAAAATATCATAATTAGGTCTCAAACATGCTAGTTTACATCACTTGAACTCTTAAAAGAAAATATATAACTCGATACAGTTTAATATGTATTTGGCAGATGTAAAAGAATGGACCACATTCATTTGCTCCCATCAAGCATCAAGTTATAGAAATGAACTAATAAATTACTTAATGAAACTTACTCATGTTCTAGTATCGTTTCTGGAGATTTTTCATCATTCGTGCCTTGAACACGTGGAAACCTTGTCTTCTTAACGATTTCCATAAAATCGGAGTTCCTTCTTAGTTCATCGCCCTCCTTCTGACCTGAAGTCAAATGACTGCAGACAAAGCAAAAACTCGTTTGGTGCAACAACATACTCACGGATACAGATCCCTGCAAAACCGAGTATATACTTTCTATTATTTCCATCTTGAAATACATGAATAAGTTGAATATAAAACAGCACGAGTATCTTTACCTTATTCCCAAGATAACCCATTAATCCTCTGCCAACACAAGACACTTTCATGTTTCTAACATGCTCCCTTAAATCACTCTTGACCCATACTGTTAAATAAACACCGACCATCTGTTTACTTGAAACCAAACAGTATTTCGGTTGGCCAGGCATTCTAGACCCGTCAGACGCTGGTGAGAATGAATTGGTGCTTGGAGAATCCTCCATGAGTTCATAATCATCATCAGATGAACCCCATCTTGTACAATCACTTGGTCTTTGACCCCATGAAGAGTAATCACTGGGCCTATTACCCGATGAATAATCACTTGGCCTATAATTCACAGAATAATCACTCGGCCTATAATTCACAGAATAGTCACTAGGCCTGTAACTTGAAGAATAGTCACTTGGCCGGCGACTAGAGGATGAATAATCACTCGGTCTGCGACTAGAAGATGAATAATCACTTGGCCTATGACCAAAGATGGCCCGGTCACATACACTATACCGCCTGTCAAGGCGTGGTTGACCCATTGAGGGGTCAGTATCGTTTTTCCAGCTTCTTGGAGCCTGAAAAGATCTTCGATGCAACATGTTAGCGGTTTTTTGTCTTGATGAACCCTCAAAATCAGCATCATACTCAGCCACTGGATCAGGAATGGGGGAAGGTGTATAGCAACCACCTCCTCCCATTGTTCCAGGCCGATTGTTTAGTGTCCTACGGATTAAGGACATCCATTTTTTTGCAGGGCCATTGTCTTCAGCACCAAGAATATTAGCGGCATTCAGAGGAACTACTTCTTGAAATCTGTAACCGAACATATCCTTTTAAAATATTTTTATATAGATATATCGAACAAACGAAATGAAGAAGTTAAGAAGACATAATACCCGAGTACATAGATGTCTGCAGGTGGAGCGGCATGTAACCAATCATCAAGATTCATATTACTAGATGGAGATTTTCCTCCCACATTCCATGTAGCTGCAAATATACTGGAAATTCAAAGCAATTATCAAAATTAAATCGTTTTATACCCTTTTACCATCATTTCTTTTTTAACAGTTGGAAGAGTCAGACTACAAACCTGTAGTTATGCACATTTATAATCTGAGGGTGATCAAGATACACTCTGCTCCGCCTAGGTCGTTCATTAGTCTTGTTTGATTTATCTGTACATTCAATGTGCTTACGAAATTTAATCAAAAAAAAAATATAAAAATGTACATTTGCAAAACAAAGTTTGATAACTTTAATTTAGTTAAACCTTTAATGGGTAAAAATAGTACCTGTTTTAGTCTTCTTGATAGCAGGTGGTGGTTCCCTTTCAGAATTAGTAGTATTATTATTATTATTCCTCCATTCACTATCACCACCTATATAATTCATTCATTACATACAAACAAAACTTATGATATGAGTAATATGACATCCTTAAAACATCAATTTTATAAGCATTATTTTGTGCTAAACCAAAATCTATAATGAAGACCCAGGTTCGAACCTCACTGGTTAAACATCTCTGGATAACCAGAGAAAATACTAAAAAACGGCCACCGAAATACCGGTTAGGCCGCTTATATTGACATTTCCCCGGTAGTCTAAACAGGATCCCGCTCCATTTCTATTTTAATTTTTTACCAAACCAATATAGATATAGCATTGCATTTAAAACTAAAATTATATAAATACATATATATATATACATACCTGTATAAACAACTTTATCAGCATGAAATTGTTCAGTTTTGGTCTTGATACTAAACCATTTTCTAATCAGTGACTTTGACCAACAGAACTGCATATATACATACATACACACATAAATAAATAAAATTTCATTATAATTCACCAACATTATGAACTTACATTATATTATATACATAAAAAAAAAACAAACCAAGTAAAAAAAAAAAACATGACAAAAACACAAAATTACAAACCTTGTTCTTTATAGAATTTTCATCTCTCATTGTATATATATATATTATATATATTTTTCTTGTTATAACTTCATGCAAGTGTGAGAGTGTATTGTTTGTTTAAGTTTAAGAAAGAATGGAAGAAAGAAAGAAAATGTGACAAATATGATTGAAGTAAAAGTGACATATAACACAATATAGAGACAGACAAAAATCATGAAAAAAAGAAGAAAAGAGACAAACTCAGCCTCGTTATTTGCAGTGTTTTGAAAATATTAAAAAATCATAAAGTGTAGCCACACCAACACTACACACAGTTTTAGTGGTCTTTTTCTTTCTTTTCTTTTGTTGACTCACTGACTGAATTCTTTATTTTATTTTTTTGTATTTTCAAAAACCAAGGACAAGAAGTTGTTGCCCGGAATAGTGGGGGCAGTTATTTAATTTTAAAAGATGTTGGTCAACATCTGCCGATTAATAAGCCCATTTTCCCCCCTCTCTCTCTTTATGTTATATTTTTCCAACGGCAAACATCTACTAAACCTAGCAATATTTGCAAACTTACAAGATTTTTAAAATGAGGAATTTCACCCGTTTATCTACGAGATATTTCGTAATTACTAAAGGAAGTTTTCCTTATTTTATTTTATCTATGATAAGATATTCGCACAATGCGACAATAATTTAAAAGAAGATGAACAGGGTCTATGATTATGTTTAGAAAAAACAGTCGATAAATGATAAGTGGTAAGTGGCGGCTGATATGTGATAACTGTGGTCGAAAGTTAGATACTCAAGCTTTTTATATTTAATTAAGTGACTAATAGAGCGGAAACTATTAGTAAAAAGTAGGAAGAATTTCATATATGTCCCATTTTAAAGACATAATTACATATATGTCCACAGCATGCTTTAAAAGCATTGTAATTATGCATTAAAAACTTATACATAAGGCATATATGTAATTATGTTTTTAAAATGGGATATATATGAAATTTTCCCTAATGTATAACCTTACAAGAACGGACAAAAACTAACTAAGAGAGGTATTAACATAATTTAAGTGCTCAAAAGCTAGAAATTTGAAGCGCTTTGTTTTGTTCAAACTAAAATTTTTAAGTTAATGTAAACAAACAAGACTCTTGTTTGATTACAATTTTTTCTTAGAAGCAAAAAGTTCCAAAATAATTCTTGTCATATATGGCAACGACGAATCTGTTAAGTACTTCTTTGTCACATGTATCAATATAAACGTGTTAAATAAAACAGCGCATAAAATGTGCTAAAATGAAATAACATGGTTGGATCAAGTGATTAATATTCTTCTCCAGAGATTGACATCAAAAGTTCGATTCTTAAAGACCAAAGAACTGTCATATCATTTAGATATATATCCTAAAAGCAGTTTCTTTACCTAGATATAGGTAAGACCGACGATATTGAGTGTTATTTTATTATGCACTGAAATATGGACTAAAACTCACCTATTATAATAGTAACTAGATTACCAAATTTTTTAAATAGAATATTAAATCAACATTTATTTAATCAAAGTATAAAAATGAAGATGAAATAATTATAAAAATACTATATATGGACGGAAATGCATTGTCAAAATAAATATGGGTGCTAACAACATTCACTTTAGCATCATATCATAATCATAATATATCATATAGTTGATCACTATCAAAACCTGAGAATAATTATATGATTTATTTTAAAATGTCAATCCACATCAAGTTTATTTCATCAAATTATATTGTTGAGAACAAATAACTCTTTTGCGATTTAAGACCAAAACGTGATTCTTGAACAGTTAACAACTTGACACGATATTTCCATCCACTCACCTAAAAACGAATGCTTTATTATAGATATATATAAAAGTATTTGTACAACATTCATTAAAATTGCATTAGTTTAAAAAAGAAAAACTTAAATGCTTTACATAGATTATAGATTTTGGCTGGTGAAAGAAAGTAAAAGCAAACCAACATATGTACAGATATAAATCAGCATTAAAGATAAAGGGTATATGAATGAAAGCAACTATTGTAATCCATTTGGGATTCCTACACTCTTTTCTTTTCTTTCCTTTCCTTTCTCTCACATCACTCTCTTTATATATATTCTCATCTTACTTATCCTTATTATACTTTTGACAAAGATTCATTTATGTCATGTTTACATTTTCTTTTGATATAGGTTCTTTTATTGAGAACGATTGTCGTAACAAAAGGGTCTTAGGCTAGCGATATGTCAAGGTTCTTTTAATATATCCTGTTGATTTTAGGTTCATTACTAAGTGGATATGAGAATGAGATTAACCCACTTGATGAGGCTTATGTCTTTTGTAATAGAAATATTAGGTTTAATTTTAAACTTAGGGTATTTTAGAATATTAGGCTTATGTCTTTTGTAATAGAAAAGTTTCTTTTGCTAGTTTTAAATATTTTAACCTCAACTAATGGCTTATGTTCATCTTTATGGTTTGTGAGAATGTTAGGCTTGAGATTATGTTAATGTTAGAACTTGAAATGATGCTATTTTTGTAATCATAATGTTGACTTTAACTTAAGGTATGCTTTATTTTTATTTTTTGAAAGGTGAATTTCGCTTGAAACTTCGTATCGCGATTCGACAGCGAAAGGTTTAGCATACGTTGTCTTAACCATATATACTAACTAACCAAGGTCGTGCCTTTTATTTAAAACTTATATGTTCGACCTTGAGCTTATTTGTAACCATAACCTTTATACTAAAAGGTTACGTGTTTTCAAAAGAAAAAAGACGAAAAAACTTCTTGTCGGACCGTTTATAATTGGTTTTACGAATGTTGAGTTTGTATATAGCACTATAAACACTCATTAGGGACAGAAAAAAGTTAATATATATACAACTATGATTAGATACATCACTTCCCGAGTATTGTTCGTCCATATAAAGAAAAGTTAATAAGAATACTTGACTGAATGATGATATTTAGGCCAAAGGAATCGAGTGACGGCGGTCGTGCGATGTGTTTGGCCCCCCCAAAACTCACGTTAGCGCAATGAGTTTCATAAAATAAAATGCTCCACTAGTTTGTATTTAGTTTTAGAATTAGAACTCAAATGATGTGATTACCACTTTAAATGTCATAATTAACATATTCTCATCATTGGTTAGTTTGGTCATTACCGATATATCTTATATCTTTTTTTTTTTGTGAAAGTTATATATGTTATATCTAGTAATCTATTTAATATAAGTGCTAATCATCGATGTAGGAATGAATCTATTTTTTATGTTTCTTGTTGCATACAACTTTTAGATTTTGCTTTGCATACATTTTTTTTTGAACAGTTAGTCGGTATTCGACATCACGGAACACCTCACCGTACAATGGTGAAGCCCTGCACGTAC
>JANDBE010000028.1:20308525-20319729 GCA_024320915.1 Erigeron philadelphicus
TATTATACAAACCAAATAATAAATCATACTCTCTTGCTTAATCTAACCATATATATATGTCTAAAAGCATTACCCAATATATCAGAATGCTGGAGATCCCCTCTACTTCTGTCATATCTTTAACAGTCAGAATGTTAAAACATTTTGTGCTAAAGAAACCCAAGAACCCAATTCATAATATATATCAATGCCTTCTCTACAGACCGAACAAGATAACGGATGCTACAAGTACAAGGCACCCAACGAAGGGCCGCAGAATGTTGGATACGGATGCATTGTTCACAAGTGGAGGGCTTGCACCAAAAGCTCCTAGTCCTGTTGGGTCAGTGTTTCCTAAGCTAAACCCACCTGGTGGTGGAGACTGTGTCCTGTAGAATGCAGCATAAGTTAAGAGAGGTAAGCTAAGGCCACGTTAGATATACGTTGGCCAAGATGCACTTAATTTTTAAAAAAATAGAGGTTACTTGACATTACCCTGGAAAAGTTGACCCTGGAGATACTGTTGTAGGTGTTGGCAGAGATGTTGGATTGTTAGGTGTTTGTGTAGTTGGTGTAGCTGGTGTTATCGGTGTTGTAGGCGTGGAAGAAGAAGAAGAAGATGATGATGATGATGACGACGATGATGATGGATAGACACATGAACCTGTGCCTGTAATTTAACAACATAGATTCAGCATGATGAGCACACGATTTAAGGTGCTAAATTTGGCACATTTACTAGTGAATGGGTCGATTTGGGTCATGTACTATCTCAAAGAGCACATGTTATGAAAAGGGTTGAAGTTACCTAAAGTGTAATGTTAGTAATAGTTTAATATTTGTAAATCATATTTAATGGATTAGTGGTTTCTGAAAGTTATAATATATGCACAAATGAGTGTTAATGGACTAACCAGGCCTATTTCGACGTGTACCAAAAAATGACCAGTTTGGACGCGTTACCCAACCCACGACCTGCCTATCTTGCCACCTTTACATACAAATTTAGGTGAAATGAAAAAAGCTCTTACTTGGATTGGTGGTGGTTATAGCAGCAGTACCTCCAAAATCGCAACTTGTTGGCGATGGATTTTTCTGGTAATAACTGTTAAATGCATATGATGCATGATTCTGAAGTGTGGCAGGTTCATAACAACTGGAACCCTGCTGAATGGTGACACAATCAGCTCCCCCGATCCCACATGCATAATCAAGGGCTGATTGCAGTGCTGCCTGTGACGCCCCATTCTTTGCTATGCACCAGCTTTGTCCTCCTCGACCTGCTGGAACATTTCCTACAGATGGTGTTGATGGTGTAGTCCCAGGGTTAACCGTAGGCTGTCCTCCAGGGTTTGTACTTGGAGTTGTAACTGGATTAGTGACAGGTGTCGGTGAATTTACAGGATTAGTGACGGGTACAGGTGAGTTTACAGGATTTGTGACCGGTGCAGGTGGATTTACTGGATTTGTGGCAGGAGTAATGGTTGGTGGAACAGGTGACACACCACCAGTATTGGTTCCTGGAACCGTGATAATCCCTGGTGCAGGATTAATTGGAGAGGCAGTGACTGGATTGGTTAACGGAGCAGATGGTAAGGCTGTGGTTGGGGGATCAATCGAGTCAAACTCTGTCAGTTTATAGCGAAAATATTCAATGAGTGCCCTGTGAATAGAAGGAAATAACTGTTCTTTCTCTCTATCAATCTCTCTTGTTTCAAATCCACCCGAGTCTTTGGCATGAGGAGTTTCGGATCTTGTAACTGTCAAAACCAAGGGTACAGTTAAAGAAAATAAAACTTTTCATAGTAGAAAATATATTCTTTCTCAAGTTAAGTTGGAAATAGAGAATTATAGCTGCAATAAAACGAAACTCCAACTTTGAGTTAATTGGAATGTGAAAAAACTTCATTGATGAAAACTTGAGTATGGTTTGCATCGCCGTCAGAGGTCATACCCCATCAGATTTCACCGAGTTAATTCTACTATGATGGATTTCACGTGTTCAAGGTTACAGAAAAGAACTCTATCTGTCTACACGCATATGGCCCCATGTCTACTATGTAACAAGGTGTCCATTAAACACATATAACCACCTAAATCGTTTTACGGAAAAAAAAAAAACAAACAAAAGTTGATAAGTGCAAAGATATTGTTATTGTAATCATAATCAAGTGATTAACACACAACCATCAAAATATAAGAACTGGATAATAAGATTTCCGGGTCATAGGTATGTTTGTTTTTGACAGGTTCAAAAACTGTCCATTTTGACTTGTTACCCAACCCATCGGAACTGCTCATTTTGCCACCTCTTTCATAACAGTATCAACAATCTTGTGAGTCTAAGATTATCAAAAAGCCTAAGGCTCCGAACAGGTTAAGTACAATCTTGTATTTGAGTTCAAACTAGATCGAGTGGAACTTTATCAAGTTCAAAGATCAGCAAAACTTTATTGGGTTAAAATACAACAATTGATTTACCAAACATACAAAGGTCAAGCTCGAGTTCATGATAAACGGAACTCAAACTTTTATTGCTCCTTTCAACCTCAATATCTGAGTTAATATGCTTTACTTGCGGCCGAGTTACGTTCAACATTGGGTAGAACTACTATAGGAGCTTGCTTTATTTAACATATACTACTTGATAGATATTTTTATGCATTTAGAGAGCATGCTTAGCTTACTACAAACAAATTAGGATCAGGAATACACTAGTTTGCAGTCCTAAAAAAGCCATTTTTACTACCAGTTTAAGAGATCCATGCCTAGTAGACATTATAGTCTAAAAGCCTAAACTTCACTTAAAATCAGACATGAGAATTGTAAACACTCAAAAATGTACATATATCTAAGTTGAATGATCAAAAGAGCACATATATAGAATATCATAGATATATACATATATGTATCACTAACCTGAACTCCACAAGAACAGAAGAACTAAGTAAAAGAAACAACACTTGGAAAAAGAACAAGAAGGAGATCCATGAGCCATGATAGTTGTATAGATATAGATTGACAAGATGTTGATGGTTTGATGAGAGGATAATAGATATAGACTTGAATGAAAAATGGGATTCTTTTAAAAGAGTGTTGTGATACTAAAAAGAAAGCCATTGGCATTGGTGAGTGTGAAAAAGCTAAGTATGATGATAAAAGTAAAGAACAGACAGCATAAAAAGTGGTAGAAAGCAAAGCAAAGCAAAAGAATATAGTATGTAGTGTTGTTGGTTTTTAATGGCATGAATGTGCAAGGTTTTGATAAGGATGTTGTAATAGTACTAAAGTGGTTACTTTGGCATGAAGACTTATAATCATGTCACCAATCTAGCTTTCTTTCTTTTTTTTAGCCTTTTTTTTCAAATCTTGAAAGAAACTATATGTATTTGATATGGTTGTAATGATATATTAATGATATCTATATCTATTAAGTCAAAAGATTGTTTCTGTAGTGAGAACCACATCACAAGGAAATCAAAGATAAGCTTAAATATTCGATAAACGATTACGAGATAAGTCTTTGAGAAAGGTATCTAAAGTATAGACGCAAGTATATTCGTAAAACCAAGAGTAAAGAGTTCAGTGAGAAAGTATATCAAGTTCTAGTTTCACAAAATGGTGTTCTTTATCTAAGACATTGAGACGTTTGTTGAGGTCCTTTCAAAGAGTATCTATTTTCTTAACTTCTGTCTTCACCTTCAGTGAAGTTCTTATGAAATATGCTTAGAATAACATGCAATGAGTCAGTACATATCAATGTGCCTTATTTCCTTGTTTGATGACAATTTGATGCTTTCCCTACAATTTGGATGAACATCTCACAAGTTGGATGTCTATTCATGCATATCTAACATGTTTTTTGAATGACCTTTCTTTTTCCACTGAATACAAAAATTTATTCAACTGTACTTCAAGACTTCATTCCCTCAAACCAAACTGTCACCGAGTTGCAGTTATTGTATTGATAGAGATACAAGACTATAATCATACGATTACTAAGTTTTGTTCGAGCTGTTAACTTAAATTATCAAAAATCATAGTAACACTTATATTGATTTTCTTGAGATCCTACCTTTTGCATACAAAAAGGAAAAGCAGGATAAGGTGATGCATGAATAGCCAATTTACAACCTAAAAGATAGGTAGTTTGTAAGGGAGAACATACTAAAGTTGCCACATTGTGGATATGGTGACACACATACACATGCATATACATAATACCATCTTTTTCAAATTACTTTCTTGACATTCTTTTAGAAGCTAACACAACAAAAGGTCAAAAATGTCTTGGACCTTTCATAATTATATCTGTTAGTTTTTTCTTGCTAAACTTCACTTCAATCACTAACAATTAGGTCACTGAAAAAAGGATCACCCACTGATTCTCTCGCAGACTCATAGCCATTTAAACGCTTCTTTAGAGCACGTAACTCTCTCACATCCTTTGACGTGCGATCCTATCAACAATTGATGATCAAAAAACAATGGATTACAGCTCCGTATTATTGACGCGAAATGATTATATATCATGTTTGGATACCAAATGATTTATTGTACTCATAATTTTACCAAAGAAAGCTATAATGATTAATAATTTGTGAAGGCTATATAAACAACTAAACAAGAGGAGGTAAATAAACTTTATGATCATTTGATCTGGACACATTAAGTACAACACATTCATGAAAAGAGTGCATTTATTTAGGTCAAAATCCATAGACTATAAAATATTTTATCAAGTGTGTTACATTGATCATTGTACTTTCGAATGTCCTATCTAGATGAATAAAAGTACCAAACTTGTTCATTTCATCATTGATTGATTTAATAATTGGCTTGTCAATGGCTTGGATCAATTACTTAACCACGTAGACCGATCTATGCGGTCAAATGATGATGAATGTGCAACAGCTCACAGGTATATATATTGTGGTATGTGTCCAGAATTATATTCCATGTCATTGACACATGAAGAAAGATTTATAGGTTTAGCCAGTCAAACAATTCTGAAAAAGGAATAGGTTTCATATTTTTATATATCTAAATAGGAGTTTCAAAAGTACAATGATCAATGTGAGACAAATGATAAAGTAGGCATATACTCTATGAAGTTTGCCCTTTATCTTACGTACAACTTAGGTTTAGTTTGTATTCAATTTACAAACTTAATTCTTGAAACAATAGATTCTTGCAGCATAGAGTGATAGAAAAAAAACTTACATAAACTTTTTTCTCCATCAAAATGTAAAGCAGGTATTGCAACCACAGCACGTTCGTCTTGGGGAAACTATGAGCACAGAGAAGAGTAAGCACTACTGTTATGGATAGAGGTGGCGCCTTGACCAAAAATGGGTCGATTTGGTATTGTGATGATATCACTAATGGGTCAATTGGGTAAACTAAGAATATATTAGCTTAAAAACACAGAGGTTAAACAGGTCCATAGTCTCCAACGCTTGTACTTTTTATTTATTAAACATAATGATTACATAATGATTCATTCAAAATCAATTATTCTAGTCATATACTAAAGTGATTATGTTCAACCATGGTCACCCAGCACAGCCCATTTCAACCCATGCTCAAAAAAATCTACCATTGAGCCAGAATAAATTTGAATTATTTCCCAAATCCGCTAAATTATGGATTTTCCTACGTATCACATAGTTATACAGTATTGATATTTTCCAGTTATCATACCTCCCCTCCCAATAATCTTCTGTAACTTCTTTCATTTTCCTGTAAGTTTGCGACTGCACAAGATATGAAAGAGTGTAAACTTCATGACAAATTTGTTAGTATATGTCAATAACCTATGTTTTATGTTACCTGTACATCTAGTTTTGGACCATCAAAGAGTCCTGGGTCTGAGGATAGATCCAGAAAGAGAATATCTTCCCCTGCCAACAAGAGAAATTAAGTTCTATATATCAGATAAAGGGACACCATTTGAACTTCAAGCATGTTACTACAAGCAAGTACCTGTATTGATCCTCGAGAGTGTAAAATCAATAATGGATGCCACAAGTCCATATGTTTTAACATGCATTTTCTTACCGTCAAGAATAAACTGCAATGTTTCAGTGCCCTTTCGGCTCACCAAAATATTCCCCCTATGACAATGAACAAAAAGCCAATATATAACCAGCAAAAACAGATCAACTATAAGTAAAATCAGATTATGAGAGTTACTAAACCAGTGCAAATCCCTGTGTTCAAACTCAAACGCAGCTTCTGCCACTGCCAAAGCAACAGTAACCTGAATACATGATCGATTAACTATTAGAACAAAACGGGGGTCGCTTAGACCGAAATACTTTTGTCCATTTCTCTGAATAAAACGATTTAGAGCGTTAATATGAGTCACAAAAAAAGGTTATGACAATAAATGATCTAACTTTCTAAATAAAGCAATTTTACTAGATATACACAGTACACACTAGGCAACTTTCGACTCATTCTCATTTAGCTTAGACTTTAGCCATTTGATCAGTTACTATGATACAAATTAACTCATTCATAGATAAATGGCAATATTGCAACCACTAAGTTGTTCAGATAGATAGGCGTCGCCATGCTGTGCTTGCAAAGTATGTCTGTGTGTGCGCATTTATTTATTTTTTGTGGGTGGGGGGTGGGGGAGGTTGTGGTAAACAGAAATCATCAGGAACATACTTGAACTAGTAAGCTGCGTGCATCATTAAAGTTCAGAAGCACAAAGCTCTCCAGGTCTTGCCCACCGTGTTCTTGAACAAACACAACAAAACGCTAACAAAAAATACATAACAATGTTAGATTTGAGGCAGTGTGATTAAGAGAAACTAATTAAAATCATAAATGAGTCCTTATAACTGAAAACCTGGTTTGCAGTAAACTCGGAAGGATGATCATTCTGTGAATTATGCTTCTTGTCCCATTTCTCCCATGCTCTTATCATAGCGTCATCATAAGTACCATCACATACTCTTAAACTGCAAAAAGGAAACACCAAAAAAAAAGCAACCAAATGCGTACAATTATCAGGTCTGAATGTGAGCCATAATCATTGCAATTGCATAGCTCGCATAAACAGGTCAATTTTATTCTTAAACCAGGGAAATAACTTTGAGTAAAGAACTACACATGTCAGTAGCAAAGCACTGCTAGTCATGACTGTCTAGTCTATACTCCTTCCCTCCCCAAATCTCAAATTACAACTCCAAACTACCAAAAATACCCCTCTCATTTATTCTTTTAATTTAAACATCCCCATCTAATATACCTATAATACCCTTAATGGAATAATTTACAACATAAACCCCTCAATCCTTAGAAGAACTACACTACCTCCTTTAACATCAATTGCTTTTACATTTACCACCATTGCCGACCCCACCACCCGTCACCGCCACCACCTGTCACCACTGCAGCCGCCACCCGTAGCCGCCACCACCACCACCCGCCGCCGCCACTGCATTGCGCGGCCATATGACTAGTTATATTTATAACCACCAATCTGTAATTTGAGTGGTTATTGATTGATACGTTTGAACCAAATAATAAGACTCAAACATCCATTAACCTATTGGCTACATCCAGAGTTTTTGATATAATCAAGGATCATTACTTACTGTCAATCAAGGATATATAGAATCATAGAAGCCACCTTGACTTGTAAAACATTATATTTCAGATTTCACAAATTAGAAAATAAGAATTGCATGTTTAGTCATATGATTTCAATATAGATTCAAATAAAGATATATACAGTCTAATAACAACAAAATACCATATTAGTTGAATTAGGTTTACAAACTAAAGTGGAGAACTCAACAAACTTTATTCATATTAACGCTACTACAAGTAGCATTCTAAGGCCTCCAAAACAAGTAACAATTACACCATCAAACTCGTGTAGATCAACGTGCATGTAAGTTTGATGTTATATACTCCATTATAAAAAGATGCAAGAAAAGACTAACCTTAACATCTGTATGAACGTAGGACAAACATTATGATTGTCATTGTCAATTCCCCTTAACTGATTCAAGGTCAGAGAAAGCATAACTTCCTCAAGTAATTCCTCTGTTTTCTGTAGCATGTAAAAAAACTCAAGGCATAAGAAAAACCAACACCTAGCACTATTTATACTTATTATTCAGTAAGAAAAATGATAATTGTATTGTTCTTATTGAAGCGCATGTTTTAGCCCAATATAACTCCATAAATGTCAAAAAGTTCCGTGTAAAAGCAACAACCGCATCAGAACTGTTGCTTTGGTTTTTAACAAGTAGCTTTTTCGGTACATATAGTCTGTCCTAAATCCTAATACACTCCTGGCATCACCTTAGCAATTGCAAGTCTGACATACAATGAATAAATACGCCCAAAACAATGAAAAGATACTAGCTTAAAAAATTACCTTTTGACATTCCCCATTTACCAATGAATCACCATCAAATGGAACAACTTTGCAAACTGTTTCACCAGCAATGAAAACTTCCCCATATGTACCTTCACCTACCTTGGCTATACTTAGTAGGTCACTGCAGTCACAAGGGATCCAAGTGTCAAATTGTAAGTTCGAATTTATTTACTAATTCTGTCAGTTAATACTGGGAATGAAAACCAACCAAAACTGAGTAAGCACATCCGAAAATGTTGATGTAGAAGACTGCCCACAAATTTCTAACAAGGCCAATAACGACTCGTCCAGAAAAGATGGTCGTGAAGATAACGAAAGATTACGAATACCAGATTCAATATCCTCAGGATCTTTTCTACCCACATTCTCTATTTCATCAATTCTACCACCATGATTCAAACTCGAACTGGATTTTACACCTGTATTGACTCGGGATATTGTATCTAAAGAAGTTTTTAAACTTGTAAAATCCAAAGCATTATTATAAACAGAACTCCTGGATATCTCTGGAGTTTCCAAGATCCTGGAAAGCGAAAGAGAGGATCCACAACTGCGGTTTTGCCTTGATATTAACCATTTCTTAACCATGGATTTTAAATGTGGTTCGGGTTCAGAGTATTTGGTGCCCATAACCCAAGTCTTTTTTTGAGGTGAAGGGCTTTCCTCTAATAACTCATAGGCGTCAACCTCTTGAAAATACACACGCTCCTTATCATAGTTTTGAGGTGGTGCCCCCTTTGCCTGAACAAATCCAAATAAGTCACATTGAAACAAAAAACCATAAACTAAAGAACACCATTAATGGAAGCAGAACGTACTCTAGCAAGCGGAGGTTTGTTTTTTCTTATCTGTTTCTCCTTCTCAGGTCCATAATTAACACACGCAGCAACTGCAATACTTGTTCGCCCTCTGCAAAATATAGATTAAAGGCTAAAACTTCCATAATTTTATATGCATTGATTGGTTTATAAAGTTCAGTACACAGATGGGGAAAAAACCTGGTGAAAAGGGAACGGTTCCAACTGATACGTTTCCCTGGAGCCAAACTAACCCGATTCTTTAGACTAGCACTCGCCTCCTTCCTGAATACGCCTCAACAAGTACTTAAACACAAAGTGACACCATATAAACAGAAACATACGAAAGTAAATACGCTAAAAAGTTATCGCAGTCTTACAAAATATTCAATTGGGTTACTTTAACTTATTAACTTATACCAAACAAAGTCACTCAATTACGCGAAAATGATGATATTTAAGTCTTTCTAAAAGTAATACAGTTGAATATTTCATAAAAGTACATTAATCTTCTAAATGCAGAATCCTAATTATTACTATTCAAGATATTAAAAAAAAAAGTTAAAAACTTGGTTCCACATTTTGGTACTACATATTAAAATGTGAAAACCAAAGAAGAAACCGAACTTACGTGGCGGTAATTAGGCTTTCCTTTTCGGGGTTTTTACGTCTGTAAATGACTGTCTGCTGTCGATTATCGGGTGAATCGGCTGCTATGATTTGTGACCACAGATCAACTCCCTTATTATTGTCATTATTATTATTACCTATATCAAATTAAAATAAAACCTTAAATTAATGAGAAAATAAGAAAGGGGGTTTAAAATTACAGTGTAAAACTATTAAACTGAATGAAAGTAGAAAATACCTGGAGGAGGGTGGGAAGTCATTGATTATATGTTTAGCAGATAATTACTGTTGGGGATAATCAATTTATCCAAAGCTAATTCTTGATTTGATGGATTATTATTACTGTATGTATTTATATCTACTTTTTACTTTGAAAATTTTAAGTTTAGGTTTGAAATGGAGGCCGATGAGCGGGAAAAGTCTCACGATAAAAATAAAAACGATTGTTTGGTAAATATAACCGTATCGACAAATAAATCCATGATATATCGGATATCAAAGGTGTAACTTTACGTGATTTCACATATCAACCATATGTACGTATTTCGGTTTTGGTCAATATCAGAATGTTTCACTTTTTCCCTTCAGGTTTAAACCTCTACTTTTACAATTTTATAAAATACTTATATATGTTTATTGTAAATAGTTTTATTTTAATATAATGTTTTATCTTAATTGTATTTTTGTTTATATTATTATATATACAGTCAGGGGCGTGTCTAAAGGGGCAAAGAGGGGCTAATGTTTTTTTTAAAATTTAAATTTTGTCTACTAAATTTTATTATGTATTTTAGAATTTTTAATAAATTTTAAAAAATTTCTTATAGATTTTTAACATTTTGTCCCTTTCTACACACACACACATATATATATATATATATATATATATAATTTTCTATCTCTCGGTGCTGATGTGACATAACTCAAAGATCACCACATAATTTTTTCCTACGTGTCAGCTATATAGAACATCTGGGAATAAGGATTTGACCTTGGAGAGAAAGTTGAGAAAGATAACGATGGAAAACGGTTTACTAAAGCAGCTCTTGAATTTGATCCTACTCTATAATTTGATCCTAATTCTAAGACTTAAAAATAACGGTGAAGACAGTGCACATGATACTCAACAACACCAAACTAGTAATTCTGAAGCAGGTGCAAGTCATAAAGTTTAAGTGTTTTATAGTGTCGACTATGAGGGGGCTCATGAGGTGCACATGAGTCAGGCCCACTATTTTTAAGGGTCTATAATTCTCTTAATTTATATATGGTATGTGGCTTTTTAAGATGGGATTATGGCACCGGAGTGTAACCAACTATGATCAAATGATTATGTAATGTATTGACCTTCCAAAATGGCTATACGATGTAACAACCTTTTATTTTTGTTC
>JANDBE010000028.1:20362735-20372892 GCA_024320915.1 Erigeron philadelphicus
TTTACAATACGAATCATAATTATTCCAACAAATCCTCCATTTTTTTTAGCATATTAGCCTCTTAGGGGCCCCGGGTGGGTAGGAGCGGGTCGAGTCCGTATCGCCGCGGAGCAACAGCCGCGTCCGGATCATATCTATCTACTCAGCAATTCATCCGGTGACTTCACGGTCACCAAAGAAGCCCCAAGAAGCATCAAACATTTCCGATGAGATCCATGAAACTATTTTTAGATAGCAAGCACTAGTGACATAACACAAATCCCCTCTTCCCCAAGGTGTATCATACCCTTTATCCTAAAACTTAAACTTAAACATACACCTAGGATCGGCTGGATTTTTTTAAGGGCCTTAAACGGGACCAATGCTGGGGCCTAGTATCATCTGGAAAAACCACTTGGACATATAAACAACATGTTTCAAAATTAATGTTACAAATTAATGTTACAGATATTGCTTTCAAGCCCACAATCGAGGCATCTCTAAGTTATATAACGATTGACAAGCAAACCATAGCCCAACTCTTCTATATGAAAAAAAAAAACCCATATATAATTCTAGCCCGAAATTTAGGGGCCCAAAAAACTGGGGGCTTTGCCTTAATTAATTGTATTAAAGAGCCGGTTTTGCATACCCCTACCTAACCACTTCATCATTTGACATGTATCATGTATCTTTCTTCATTTTTCTTCATTTTTACGCTCGATTTGACCACATATACCATTTTTGAGCCAACAATTTAAGCTTATTAATCATTTTTCAACGCTACCCTATCAAAAACTTCAAGAAAAAATAACTAACAACTTCAAAATAATATACGGATTGCCTCTCAAGAAAGAATAATTTACTTAGTGAGTCGTTTAGCTAATTGACTCCACTCTTGTTAGATACATGTTTATCAAAGAACGAAAGTATTGTAACATCTTCTGCTTCCTTATTATTTTCCTCTTCATGAAAAACTCTAAGTCAAATAACAAACGTTGTTAACCTTATAAGTAAGACAGATACCTATGTATCTAGAGAAACCGATACAGATAATATGAGATGTAGATACATACATGTATGATGTAGTAGATAAGTATGAATACTTTAGATATTCTTTTTGCGACATATGTGGGTAACAAAAGGTTTAAATAATTATGTTCACACATGATGTTTGTGGGGACGCGCTAGTCTCAACATAACGCGGTGCTATGCTATGAACAAGTTCTCATTTTTCACGTTATTATTCTTTATGAATGTATGCTTAATTAAGTAATAATAATAAAATAAAAGTTGAAAGTGAGTCACCAATCCAATCTTTTCAATTATAAATATCACATTTTCCCTCTTGAACTTTCCCTCTGCCTCTCCTTCAATTCCATATCTCTATCAAAATTCATTCAATTTGCTCTTCTTAATTACTTGATTCATGGATTCCTACTCTCCTTTTGATTGTCTCATCTTTGGTATGAACTATATATATTTTGATTAACATAACCTCGATACTATGCTTTTAATTAAATGTGTATGTATATTAAACAAAATTGTCTCTTGGATTATTAAAAACTATCTGCATAATCATTTATGCATGTAATAACTAATAAATTAGCTCGGGGCTTGTTTATTAAACCTCTTACTTTCAATTAATGAAATCTTAAGATTATGTGTATCAAGACGATACATGGATCATAAGCTTCCCACTTTTTAGTTTGTTTTTTTTTATATAGTAAACATTGATAGATGATTATGATTTATGATCGATTGTAGATTTGGATGATACTTTGTACTCTTCAAATATCGGATTTGGCGAGGCAACCAAGCGTAACATAGACGGTACTTATCCTATATATAGAACTTGTCTTGCCAAATAATCCAAAGTATCAAGTGTGTCATAATAAACAACTTTTTATTTTTACAGATTTTCTAGTTGAGAAATATGGATTTGAAGAACGGAAAGCTTCTGTTCTTCGTGTTGAACTTTTTAAAACTTACGGAAGTACTCTTGCCGGTCTACGAGTAATGATCTTTTATCTCTATCTATATGTATATACTAAATCTCATTTTCATATCCATGTATTTGATCATTACCAGCAATATTTGTTATTAATTACTAACAATTTGCGTTATCTACAAATGTAGGCATTAGGCTATGACGTTGACGCGGATGATTATCATAGCGTCGTGCACGGAAGGTTGCCCTATCATCTTATTAAGCCAGACCCTCAATTAAGAAACCTTTTGCTTACTATACGACAACGAAAAATTGTAAGCAAAAGCCATCTATTTGTGACTTTGTGTTATAAAATGTCAAATATTATTATTAGTCTCAAATGGGTGTCTGTCTAGAAATTGATTTATTTTTTCGTTTTTTATCTATATATAGATATTCACAAATTCGGATAGGACTCATGCGATCAAGGCACTAAGTCTTCTAGGTATCGATGACTGCTTCGAACAGATCATTTGTTTCGAGACAATGAATCCGAATTTGTTCAATTCCAAGTCATCATCACCACAAGAATTTCCTGTGGTGTTAAAACCTTCATTGGATGCAATCAATATTGCTATCGATGTAGCTGAAGTTGATCCAAGCCGAACGGTATGACATATATAACATTTAACAATGTGTTTATTTCAAATCAAATCCATTTTAATTTGGCTAATCAAGTATAAATTAGTTTGATTCTGACAACTCTTTTTAATTTTCCGTTTACATTTATTATTTATTGTATATTGTGATTGATAAAATATGTCTACAAAATTGAGCCTAACACGGGACATGTTATATTGTCATAAATAGTCTAAGTTGTCAAATATCTACAAATGTAAAGTTATCTAACAATATTTATTTGCAAAAATTGATGTTATGTGGTAGAAAATTGCTCATGGTTCATTGTCAAGACCATCAGAATATTGAAATAATTAATATATTAATAATTTATGTCCTCATCAAAGTGTGTTGGATGTCATATCAATAATGTTTTCATCGCTCATTAAAAAAATAGTGATTATTCTAATATATTAGTCACTATTATTTTTGTTGAAAGGTTAGTTACAACGAATAGGAAACTGTTTAACAATTGTGTTACTATTAAGCTATATACAATAATAAAATAATTTCAATTTCAATAATTGGGTGTATTTCATTGGTTTTTATATAAAATTATAAGTGACGTGCTTAATGTCTTCTTTTTGTTACAGCTGTTTATTGATGACAATAGTCGGAACATAGCAGCAGGCAAAGTTGTTGGCCTCCGAACTGTTTTGGTAACCCATATTCTAATTTCCTACTTTTAACTTTGTCAATTCACTTATAAATTAAGGTTCGGGAAAAAAAACTCTTGGCCTACAAATCAAGGTTTTGTTAATATTTAGTTTGTTGAAGAAGGTTCTCATCATTTGAAATTAAAATTTACTTAGAAAACTTAAAAAGCTGGTCAAAATACATTGTGATCTGACAGCGTATTTGACCAGTTTTTTGGTTTTCACGTGCTATGAAAAAGACATTGTGATTTGAAACTTAACACATTGTGTTAGATTCTATTCACAATGTCTTTTGGTCAGTTTTTTGATTTTACGAAAATTTAAGTTTTCAAATGTACATTTTTTTTATTAAAAGAACGCATAAAAACATTGTTTACATCAAACATAAACACTTTTTTCTTTGTGAAAGTATGCATAAATACATGAATACGACATATGTTGTAACGAATTGAACATTACTATTTACTAATGGTTTTAACTGAAGACTATAATCTTATCATATCTGCTTTGTGAAATCAAACAGGTTGGAAAAACAACAAAGACAAAAGAAGCAGATTATGCATTGGAGAAAATACATGACCTAATGCAGGTTGTTCCAGAAATATGGTTCGCGAAAAAAGAAAAGACTAATCTTAACCGCACCCCAAGTGACTTAAATTCAACTCTTAACGCGACCCATGTCGCTGCTTAAAACTTAACATCGTGAATGATTGACCGGGGTTGATGACTGTAAAAAAAGCCTTAACCAAGCCCGAAATGTGTGCAGATTGAAACGAACGTTTACGTACATATAACACACCACTAGTAATTCCTGTGTTGAAGAAAACTTGTTATGAGTTGGACATCCTAAAATTGGCATAAGAAAGGGATGAGAAGGACTTGTTAATGAGTTTAAAGTGTGTTTTAAAACCAATCATTTGCTAAATACAGGGAATAAGAATAAGTTAATAAGTGTATAGGATATGTACGTTACAATGTAATTAGAAAATGAATTAATAAAAGTGTGTGAAAGTGTATATGCGATGACAAATGTTGGAATTTGTTGGTTGCGTCTTGTACATTGAATTGAAATGTAAAGTATCTGTATTCATGTTTATATGTATGACAGTGATTTTGACGTAGCAATATCTTTTTGTTATGTTTTTAATGTACATACAAAATTACAAACACATTTGATAATTATAAAACAACTTTAAGTTAGCAGGATAGTTCATTTGTTGAAATGGTCAACGCTTCTTTCTCAATTTACTTTCCGGTACTAATGTTTAATATTTGCCGAATGGAAGGACGGAGAGGTGCCTAAGCTTCCATTATCTGTTCATGTTACCGATGATCGATATGGTCATGATGATGTCTTTAAGGAATACTCATTCTGAAATCAATTTTTTCATCTTTACGATAAAAGCTATGTGAGTAAATGTAGCTTTCACACATGACCATTACCTTTGTACAGTTAATCAGTTATAGCTCATTTTTAAGAAAGAAGAAAACCTACCGTGGTTCTGTTTTGTATGTCATTTTGCTAACGCTTAGAAATGGACCTAGATTTCATGTACAGTTGTACACGGCCATGAGTAAGGTAATACATAATTCGAGTTATGTTTTTAACTCCAATGGCTCATAAAACTCACTTGCACTCGTGTGATTCATGAAGCTCGAATAGCTCGATCGACTTGAATTTCTATACGAACTTTTGAACAAGTCAAGCCAAATATTTATGAAGCTCAACTCATAACACTAATTAAGACATCGAGTAGTAGGTTTGTGTTCGAGTTGAAAACTACTATGCTTGCTCGAACTTAACTTAAACGAGCTCGAACTTGAGTAGCCCATTAATAGCTCAGATTGATCTCAACCCTACGTACAAGGGAGGAAGGATTCATTAACAAATCCAATACCGGAATGTCGTACCCCCCTCGTCCATGTCACTTCTACATCATCACCTTTTTTCCTCAATACATTAACATCACAACACTCACAAGTCGCAACACAGTTTAAAGTGATTTTAGAGTGAAGGCTCACCAAAGAAGTTCTCTTTCAGTAGAATTGTGTGGTGGGAAGGGGCCAGCATGGAGTTGCAACACCCAACATGGGCATATTTGTTCCAAAATGCCCATTTCCCTGCTAGGCCACCTAGGTAGTGATTTTTTATTGATTCTAAAAGACGTTTATAATAATCTATAGAAGAAGGTAAGCACAAAATGAGGCAGCTGAAGGAATCTTTCATCCACCATTTGAAACTTAGCCAGGAAAAAGAGAGGGAAAAAAAAGAGCTACCTATAAACTCACAAATCACCCATTTCCATTTCAAAGCAGCATAATTACCCCACAGATACATGATGCCTCATGCAAGTAAACCCGTTGTCATTCTGTACGTAAAAGTAAACCCGGCACCTCATGCAAGTCATTGAATCAAACAACATGAATTTAAAGGTAGGCTACTGCCTTCACATTCATATAATGAATATATATAGTACAAAGAGTAACCTTGTTCCAGAAACTAGAGTATTAATGTCATGATTGAAATAACAAATATACAGATAGAATTACCCTTGATAACAGAACACAAGAGTTTATAGGTAGCTACCACCTTCGTAGACATTAACAGACCTTAAGCTACATTCATTTTTAAAGCTTTGATCATACCTTAATGGCTGGGGTAGTATGCAGCTCCAGCTGCAAAGATACATGCTCGTATTGTGTTCATTTGATGCTAAATTGCTGCTCAACAATTTGTCATGGTAATGTGCAGATCATCATCTTCCCTTGTATATTCACCAGTTTTAGAATACAAATCAATCAAAATCTGATAATCATCTCCTTCAAACTTCAACATGTTGCAACATAACATACTTAAAATCAGATCATCAATTTCCCTTAATTGTTGTCCAGTTTAAGACAAGAAAATTAAAATCCTCTTATCTTCCCTTAGATATGTGATATATCATACTCATCACTGATCATTTTCCTCTTACAACTTCATTTTCAGAACATAACATATTTAAGATTTCGTCATCTTTGCTTTAAAAGCTTCACCAGTGTCAAAACATAACATTGTCAAAATTCAGTATCGTCGTCATCATCTTGGAATTGAAAACTTCACCCATTTCAAAACAATTAGTATCAGCATACTCTTTGACTGTTTCCTTCAGCGTGTCATAATTGTCTTCTTAGTTGTGCGCAAAAAAGTCAATCTTCCATCAGATAACTATACAAGTACATAAGAGGTCTCATCTAAACCCATCTTGATGTACCACAGATAAAATTGCAATGATGCAAAAGACAAGCAGTCTTGGGTCAACATAGAGGTAAACCATGTTGATCCATTCTAAGATTATAGGACAGCTCTGTGCTTCGAAAGATTTTACTGGTTGCTATTGATACCTAGCTGTCCACGTATGTGGATGGTCTAAAAAAATATTAGATGAGTAAACCTCCTACAATAAGCCTAAAAAAAATCTATCAACAACCTAAACAAATTCTGTTTTATCAAGTTTGACCATGATCTAGTCAAACCATACTTCCAGAATTACTGACAAGTCACCAAATAAAATGTAAGAAAACAAAGACTAATGGCCATCCCGTTGCATCTAGTGCAGTAGATCTTCCATAACACCAATTTACCTATCTCCATTAGTTACGGATGCCTCCCGACTAGTTACTGATGCCTCTGACCATGACCAAGCTAAGTGACATCCTAACCTAAACCATAAAAAAAAAAAAGAGAGAGAAAGATTTAACCTACTTCACACTACTTAATTTTAAGTTGACGGTTACTATTCGGATTCCTGGTTGGTCTCCGGAAGAGTTATAGTAATGGGCTGCCATCCTGATTGATGAACAGTTATCCATCTCTTTCCACTGACTGCCAAGTGCAAAATCTGAAGTATGTCACCCAAAGCAGTATCTTTTAAGCATTTATTCTTTAAAATTGTCGCTGCCTCGTATCTATTCAGAACATAAATAATCATCCGTCAGATAGTGGTAAGCACAAACCTAAGTACAGTTCTTCGGAAAAAAAGAAAAAAAACAAGTCCAATATAGAGAATGTGTGGATAAACTAATTCTGATTATAAATTTCTGATTAATTTAAGGTCAAACAATCAGTAGAGTTGCAACAAAGATTATATAAGGAAAAACTATAATAGTTGTTTAACTATCTTTTTTACACTATTTTAACTATTCTGGCATCTCGCTGCCCATCTTTTATACACTATTTGATAAGATAAAAAAGCAAACTTTTTTTATTGTTACTTTTATTAACCAGTAACTTACATAATCAGATTTGTCAACTACTCAAGCAACAAATTATTTGATTTATTATAGTTTTAAACAGCAGAAGATAATTCAGAGGCTATCCAGCTACAGCCTTCTAAAAACAGTTGATTATTGTAATTAACTAATAAGTAATTGTAAATAGTTATGAATCGCACATCCAAGCACCCACCAAAACTAACTTTAAGCGGAAGCAAATGGTACCTGTTATGAGAACCAGTTATTGCAGATCGCCCAGCGGGAGTTGACAAATAACTCTGAAGCGCATCCCATGTTGCTTTTGGGTGATCTTTAGTGTTATTACCTATAGGATTGACGCACTTCCATAATTTTTCATTCTTACCAACAAAAAAGGGTATCGAACCAAGATTCTGTTTCACTACAAGCTGCTGCTTGACGGCACTCTCTAAGGCCTTTTTAACATCAATATTGCGTTGCTTGGGATTATTCCCATAACGAATGCAATGAGTTATGTTTGGTTCAGTAGGCATTATCTTTTCATTTTTCAGTGTGCTCAAGGCAAGTAAAATCACTCCTATAAGGCCTTGCACATATTCTGAAGGTTTTGGACATCCTGGTGTCCCCCATACACCACAACCATTTGTGGTGTCTAAAGGTGAAGCAGATGATGATTGAAAATCTGAATTAGTAACCG
Organism: Erigeron philadelphicus; assembly: GCA_024320915.1. Lineage (NCBI taxonomy): Eukaryota > Viridiplantae > Streptophyta > Magnoliopsida > Asterales > Asteraceae > Erigeron > Erigeron philadelphicus. The sequence goes on from JANDBE010000028.1 coordinate 20,370,909, forward strand.
GATACTTGTTTGGAGTATCCTTTTGAAATTGAGACTTGTTCGGCATACCATATCCTTTTTGTGGATTATTTTTGTATGCATGATTTGGAGGATCGCCCGAATTTTGTTTCAGCTGTCCTCCACTGTGTGGTTTAGTTTTTCCCGAGCTATCAGAAATGTTAAGCTTACCAACATCAGGAACAAAATCAGGTCTGGCCGGTACATAATGAGGACGAATTGGGGGATTAGGAAAGAAGTTTATTGGCGCCAATGCAGGAGGTCCAGGTGGATTACCAGGCTTTACTGACTGCGGATAATGACCTTGGTAGTTATTGACACTATTTCCATTGTTTCGTAAATAATCAGGGGGGACAGAAGTATGATTAGAGTTTGATCCGCTTGAAAATACATTATTATTACGAGGGTAAGAATGATCATATCCTTGTTGATGCGCATTTGAACTAATTGGATTTTCCAAATTCCCAACAGGTGGACTTACAGTTCTTGATATAACGGGTTGACTGAAGTTTTTCTTTAATGGCCTCAACTTTGTTTTAGACTCAGTAGCCCTTCCCATACTAGAGACTGTCTGCAATCCCGGATGAGGATTCCCATTCCCATAGCCGTTATCTAATATCTGAACCGACTCAGAAACTGGAATATGTGCTGAATTGGAATTGAATGTATGACTGTAAGTATTATCAACAGTTTGAGATGATTCACCATTTGTTAGCGGAGGTCCTCCAGCCAAAAGACTAGTCCATAACCATACACTCTTGGCAGCTGCAAGAAGGGACACAGATGCTTTATGAGGCTGAGCTAGAAGAATATTATACTTTCTCATCCTCAATTGATGCAGTGCATTGGAAAAGTCTCGATCACCAGAAATCAATAGATAATTTCCTGGGGCAGGGTTATCAACAGCCCAAAATAACATGTCAACCAGAATTTTCTTGTCACTTGCATCTTTGACACCTAGTCACAGGAAAATACAGGTCTATCAGGTACATTGTGCTAAATAAAGTAATATAGACCAGCTCTAGCATCATGCAACTTCACCTCAGAAACATCCAATGCAAGTGTCAACAGATTATTTGATTAAAAAAAAAAACTAAGGAAAAAAATAATCATAGATAAGATAAAAAGATATTTAAAAAAAGTGATCTGTATATGACTGTGTTATAAATTAAACTTAAGTTTGAAGCATAGCAAACCGACAATAGATAGGTAATCAAAACACAAATGTTTGTCGGATCTTGTTTTTTGGACAAAAAGTTAGCAAGAAAATTTTGAAGGTCAAAGGTGATCCAACAATCCACTATAATGTTTGCTTTTGAACTTTAAGAAAAACCATTGTACAGAGTATGAGAGTATCCTTGAAAATCTACTTATGAACAATGCGTTGCCGACTTGCCGATAAATAAAAGAAATATACATAATGTATGAAAATCTACATATAAACAATGAGTTGCGGTTAAATGAAAGCAACATACATAATCAACTTTGAAACGCAAAAACAAGATACCAACCATAATCAGTTTTGAGTTTCTTTATATGCCGCTCATTTGTACTTAACCGGTTCTTTACTTACGCATTATGTATTGAATAAGTTAGTTTTGGTGTTCGATAAAAGGTCGTCACCCCTGTTAACTTGTTATAACTCACAAATAAGAACAGGCAACATCGCAGAATGCCAGTTGACACAATAACAATCAAACTAGCAATCTAAACAATAAGAAAGTAAAGCAAAGCTAGTAGTGATCTTTTGAACCAAGCATCTTCCTGAACTCAACAATATCACCTTCATCAGATTCCATTTCTTCAACTTCATCACTATCAGAGTCTTCCGTGCAAAGTTGGTTCAACAGTCGTCTTCACACCATCACCATGCACTTCATTTAAGTCCCTACCTTCAACGACTTGAGAAACGACATTTTTATCCCAAAAATCCGCCACTTTTTCAATGGTGGCCGATGCAATACCAAAGTGTTTGTCGAATTCATGA
>JANDBE010000028.1:20474012-20493332 GCA_024320915.1 Erigeron philadelphicus
TATGTCTATTTATACACAAGTAATTGGTTAATTATGGTAACAAGTCTTGGCTAAGGAAACCCCTAACCCTAATGCTTGACCGTCTCTTTTTCTTTGGACTTTGGCTCATAAATCTTTTCTCTCTTCAGCCCATATTGGGTCTTCCGGTCTTCTGCTTGCTCACGCCCAACAATAATAATGTTGGACTCTTTTTATTTTTTCTATTTGATCCACTTGTATGACACCAACATCTATATATCTCAATAAAAAATGAGTTTTTATATTCCAAAAGAATTAAACCAACTTTAAGTATACATTACCCGTCTTATATGGCGAGGATAATGTTAGCGGCAACATGATGTTATAATTAATTGGGGTATTATGGGTATAAATACTTAAATTTCTTAAAACAGAATAATCCACTTTGTTTTATAAGATGTTATAAATTATACATAGTAGTAAAGATAAAAATTACTTTCTTTTGATTCACTTTTTCACAAGATTGATTCTTAATTAAAAATCTCAAGAAAAGAAAGAAGGTAATAAAAATATCGTGTTATTGCAAAAGGTGATGCTTAACCATCTCTAAAGATTGTTGCTTTGCTTGCAAACTTTTATTTTGAGATGAAAAGGATATTATGAAAATGGTTCATTGTCAAGAAACATTCAAACAAATAATAACTGGAAGTTGTTTTGATCAAAGTGTAATAATTATTCAAGTTTAATCAACTTATCAATGGGGATTGGTTCAATTTTAGTCAAATGGCAGGTATTTGTTTAAAGTAAAATTAATCTATTTTAGGTTTAATCTTTGTGAAAATTATTGTTGTATGAGAGTTATCGTTGAAGTGCATGTTTCGTCTATAAAGATTCATTGATTCTGATGAGCAAATTGTGTTGTGGCAATTCGTTATATGATGATACAAGTGTTTTTGTTTTGAAATGACGTAAAAAGTACGATTATAATTACAATTTAAAAATGATGGTATGTACCATCTCTAATAAACTTGTGTTTTTCAGCTGTAAAGTCTTATGTTGAGATGAAAGAGTTTTTATGAAAATGGTTTATATAGGGTCGGGTTAACCTGAAAACAACAAACATGAAAAACACCGTAAGAACCATTAGTTTCTTTTCTCTTTTTTCTTTTTTGGTGTATTTTGTTAAATTTTAAGTTTAATTTTTTTTTTTAACTTTTTGTTTTTTATTTTCTTTTAACAAAAACTCATTCAAATTTTTAATTTTTTTGCTAAATTATATCGAGTATGTGTTTGAAAATATATGGATACGATACGGACGTTGTCCTCATCCGTTTTAAAAAGGTTGTCACCAAACGCATATGAGAATGATATTAATTTTGATGGACGGTGATCTAATAGAAGGTGACGGTGTGATATAGTACAAGCGTAACCCTTAACTTTAAGGGCTAAGCTTTTAGAGATGTGTGTTTAGTGATTTCCACCAACATTCTTGTTGTTACTTAATCACTTTACTATTTTTATATATATATTTTTTTCATTTTTATGTTTTTTATATTAATGTTGTGTGTCAAACAAAGAAATTTATTTTCTTTGAGATTTGATATATTCACTTTTTTTCCAATATTTTTATTATCCGATATACGTACGTTTAAGAATGTAAAAAGATACGCCCGAATCGAAATCCCTCCCTATATATACGCACAATAATAGGAGTATATAGTAAAGCCTTTTCATCGTATGCGCCTATACTGATACATACATATACATATTTTCTGTGAACACTCTGCTTTTCACCCCTTCCTCCGCTGCAAACTCCGGCAGTTACTTCCTCTTCCCCACCCCTGACTCTCATTCTTTTTCTGGAATCTTCTAGTAAGCTTTTTTTTCACCATTAATTAATTATTATTATTCCTCAAATTTTATATAATAATAAACCTAATACTTTGTACTTTGAAGTTTTATACTGATAATAGTGTTTTAGTTTTTCTTCTCTTTTAATCCAAATTGTAAATCCTTTATTTTATCTGCTTACAATATTATCCTTATTATATTATTATCATTGTTTTATGAATTTAATGGATTAGGGTTTTTGCTTTAACTTTAATTTAACTTTTTATTTATTTGGATTTATGAAGCAACGACTAAACAATGTACGTCATATTTTATTGTTTCGAGATATCGAAAGAGTCAAAATCGGTCGTGAATAACCCACTACAGTCTACAGTTCACGTTAGGCGTTAGGGTTTTGGCTCAGTTTAGCAAACCTTTGATTAGGGTTTACGATTGCGTTTGGCTTTACAAACTTGGTTCAGAACATTAAACTAGCTATTCAGTCGTATTAGTTTCGATCTGCTCGGCGGTTTGACCATTCGGAAACAGTTAACCATACTGAACATTGACTATGATTCATAACTATTATTTTTTGATCATACAGAAATAAACTTTTAATATACTTTGTTGTGTTCACCGTAATAAATTTTCAATGAGCGTTGCAATTTAGCGTTTGTGTAATTTTGTAAAGGGCATGGAAAATAGTATGTAGGAGTCGCTTGCTATGTGGATGCGTATACGGTTGTACTTTTTGTTTTTTCTTCACGGCATTGTCTTGATACTCGGATTCACACCTTTATCACAGCGAATCCCTCGTTCTTAGAGGACGATGTCATTGTTTGGCAATACATTCTTAATATTTGCACTTTTACAATTACTCCATGAAAATATTGCATTGCTTGACTTTTTGCCGAAGCCCTCATTTAATTTGTATTCATCTGCCGTAGTCGCTGCATGCACTGGACATTATTCTAATTTATGTGCATTCCTGAATATCCATGTTATATTGTTATTTATTTATAGTAAATACATTTTCAGGTACCTTTTGTAAGAGTTATATAAGAGCTTAATAGAGTTGTGTAAAGATGGCAAATCCATCCATACCTGGTATCTTGGAGAAGGTAAGAGTGTATGGAGCTTTTTTTTTTTTTTTGTGTCAATATTCCACGGAAAGATTTCTCCAGTGGATCAAAACTTTCTGTGTATCTTTGAAATCTCCTATTTTTTATGTTCTGATGGATTCATGCTCGAATGTTTAGATGACGGGGAAGGATAAAGATTACCGATATATGGCAACTTCTGACCTATTGAATGAATTAAACAAGGAGGGTTTTAAACTGGACAACGACCTTGAGTTAAGATTGTCTAATATTGTACTACAGCAACTTGATGATGCAGCTGGTGATGTGTCTGGATTGGCTGTTAAATGGTTTGGTTTATTTCCTTGCTAATGTCATTAGTTATCATGAATTAATAGTTAGCCATAACCTTTTTTTTTTCTGTAATTTTGTTGCTTTTGTTTGCCTGTGGGTGTGGTTCACTTGCTTGCTTGACAAACTATTCTTAGTTCCTACCTTGTGATTCCTTCTTGTGGAACTATACATACATGTATAATTGCATACACGTAGAGCATATGCACACATCTACATGACTACAGGTGTACACATACAGGCGCATATACTCACTTATATACGCAGCTTATATTGTTCTCACATAAATTTGCATCTGTCATTGATTATTTTTGTTCGACTTATTAATATATCAGCATACAACTGTTTATATTACTACCGTGTATGATCTGGCTATATGTTTTTGTTTTTGTTTTCCTCACCTGCAAGCTACCTTTTTTATACTAATCACTAGCTGTGATATTGGCTTTACCTCAATATATTTGTGGAATGTGGTGATTAATTTTCTCTGGCATGCTAATATTAGAACGAATGGGGTTCCTTTTTATATGCTACGTTATTAGATCCATTCTTCTTCTCTCCCCCTCCGTTAATGCATGTAATTCGTGTGTTTTTTTATATATAAATGGTATCGTTAGTGCTGCATCAATGATAAGCTTATAGCTTTCTCTATTGACATTTTATCTTTTTTTTTTCTTCTAGTCTTGCTCCCCTGGTGAAGAAAGTCCACGAGGCACAGGTACTCGCAATGACTGATAAGCTATGTGATAAGTTACTCAACGGGAAAGATCAGCATCGTGATATTGCAAGCATAGCTCTGAAGACAATTTTCTCTGAAGTCCCTACCTCATCTGTTGCACAATCAGTTCTTGTTTCAGTTTCTCCAAAGTTAATAGGAGGAATAACAAGCCCGGTGAGTTAATTGTAAATTTACATTCCAAATATGTACGTGATCTTGATGGACGATTGTTGGTTAACACAGTTAATAAGACATCGATGTTATTCTCTGATCAAGTCTAAATTGATGCAATATCTTTTATGCATCATTTGGATCAGGATATAGTTTTGTCGCTAATTTGGCACTCTATGCTTGTGTAGACTACGTTGTATATGGCAATACATTGAAATTCAGTTTGATTGCTTAACCTAAGTTGATTGTCATAATTGACTTCTGTGACTCGGCAAGTACATAAAAACACGTTTTCTGCCAAGGGGATATCAGATTGAACCATTAATACTGTAGCCAGTTTAATACTCATAGGAAGGCATCTTTATTATTTTAGAATTTTCTATGTTGAACTGGTATCATATTTTATATATACTTGTCTTTTTGGGTAATCCGCATTTGTAAAATCATCTATACTGGTTATGTCATTATATTCATAGAAAATTTCTGTGTTAAACAAAAGAGTCACCATATATGTGCTAATGAAATATACTATTATATAACATAGAAACTGAGTTGGCAATTGAGAAATAATCACAACCAAGGCTAATTTCCTGGTGCTTGAATTAGAGTTTTTTTTTTATTAATTTGTATGCTTCTCGTTCAGAGACTTATGTGAGTTGCTATTGTCATGATACGTTTTTTATGATCTTATTTGCAGATATCAACTAGTTTTTACCTTTTGTTTCTTGGCATTGATATGTTCCCCTTGCTGTGTCCACCTTTTTCTATAAATGCCTATCTGACATAATTTTTCCTTCTTATGTTGTACGTATGCACAATGATATCTTGTTTGGATGTTCACAACATATGTTTTTGTTTACCAGGCAATGAAGACAGACATAAAATGTGAATGTCTTGATATTTTATGCGACATACTGCATAAGTTTGGGAATCTGATGACGTCAGATCATGAAGTGTTGTTAGGTGCGCTATTGCCTCAATTAAGCTCCAATCAAGCTAGTGTTAGAAAGAAGACTGTATCATGTATTGGTAAGTAAAATCAGCTTTTAGTCAGTATGTTCAATAGTTCATTACCTTCTGCTGTGAAAGTATTTTGCATAGGGCCGTGATAGTAAACTGATACTATTAAAATTGGTTGTTTTGTGTTGCAGCTTCACTTGCCTCAAGCCTATCAGATGACTTGTTAGCGAAGGCCACAACTGAAGTTGTACGACTTTTAAATAATAAAGGAACAAAGCCTGAGTTGACCCGTACAAATATTCAGATGATTGGGGCTTTAAGGTTTGTTTGCGCACACGCCTTCTATGTTAATGTTTAAAATATAATAGTTCCGTTAAGCCTTAGACCATTCAAGAATTGCTTTTGCGAACATTCAGTACTTGGCATCTACAAGCTATGTTATTTTAATTTTTGCTTGTTACTTTGTTTTCTGTTCAATGTTGGTACTGTACTATACAAATGAGTCACTTAGACTAGTAACGTTAATGAACCACAAAGAGGTTTTTACTTGATCAAAATACAATATTTGAGAAAGTGACTAAATGCTGAACTTCTTACTCAGCCTTGCTGACACTGATATGCAGAGGTGAAACTTCAATCCATTTATATATGAATGGCTCAACTTGGGTTATGTTTAATCTTTAACAGGCCAACTGAAAACAGTAACTACAGTAACTAAAAAGGAAACATGGCATCGTGTTAATATTTGACCAATGTGTATTTTTAATCCATGAGACCTTTTTAAATCTAGATATTCAGAAAAGATTAATGTTGAAGATTATTTTTGAATTTCTATCAGCATGATGGTCAGCAGTGAATGGTTTTAGATTGATAAAATTAAAATTTAAGCCAAAATTTTAGTTCAAATATAAATTCCAAAAAATCTTTCTAGGCATTGCTCAAGTGTTGTTATAATAACTTTTGAACCAACAGGATAGAACGTTGAAACTGTAAACTTAACTGCTGTTTGCCTGTTTCTATGCATGCAACTGCTCAGCTATAACGTCAACCTTTGCTTCCTTTATGGTTTATATATGTATAACTTGCCAATAATGCAATTTTTTATATGGTAGCCGTGCTGTGGGTTATCGCTTTGGTCCACATCTTGGAGATACGGTTCCGATTCTTATCCAATATTGCATGAATGCATCAGAAAATGATGAGGAGCTTCGTGAGTATAGCTTGCAGGTATCACTATCTGGCAATATGTTCTTTTGTGATGTGATTTTGCTTATTTTTTGTCGCGTGGGATTCGCTTTCTGAACTTAGCTGATTTTTGTTAATTTTATATATAATACTCCATATGATTGACTATGCTATGTGGCTACAATATTGTATTTCAGGCTCTGGAAAGCTTTCTACTTAGATGCCCAAGGGACATTTTCTCTTACTGTAATCAAATATTACATCTTTCTTTGGAATATCTTAGTTATGATCCAAATTTCACTGATAACATGGAAGAGGATACTGATGACGAAGTCCATGATGATGAAGAGGATGAGTAAGTATTCTGATGCTCTTTTCTTCTAAGATGGTCTTCTCAAACTTCTCCTCGACACATTTTGTCTAATCTCTTGTGTTGCTTGGTTGATTCGTAGTGATAGTGCCAACGAATATACAGATGACGAAGATGTTAGCTGGAAAGTTCGAAGAGCTGCTGCAAAGTGCCTAGCAGCACTAATTGTTTCTCGTCCCGAGATGCTCTCAAATCTATATGTTGAGGTAAACTTCTTATACCTATTGGAAATACTTAGCCGAATGCCCGAATCATTCGCAAAGAATATGACTTTTGTGGTGTTTACAGCTGATTTAAATAACAACTATGTGTAAATTTTGATAGCAGCATCTGATTTTCTTTTGAATTGTATCATTACATTTGAACTACTGGCAATAATATTGACTTCCGTTTGACCCATGAAGCGCACGCTATGAGTAATACTGATGACTTGATTAGACATGAATGTATAGTTCAGCTTCTGTAAGGAGAAATATGATGTTTGGGTTTCTTTTAAAAGTAAAAAAGAATACATTATAGTGTATACCAAAGTTAACAAGGACACACCAAAATGATAAATGCGAATAGCCTATTGCATGTGCTATGCGGCTAGAGTAATTTTTATTCGCAGCAGTAGTGGAGAAAACCCCATGACTTGTCATATTAAGGATAACTTAACTTATAGATTGATAGTCTTATGTTTTCTTCTTAAATATAAAAAATTTCATTTTTTTACATGTTTGTTATTTTTATAACTATAAGTAAAAAGATATAAGTCAAAATAAGTTAAATAAGTTACTTGTAGAAATGGAAAGTTTGACTAAATGTGTAAGGTATAATTAAGATTTTAACTTTCAGATGCCTAAATGGCTAAATCCAGCAGGCACGCTTCCATTTACCTTTAACTGCACCAAAACAGCAAAATTGTCTGATGCACTAGTTTTGTCTCCTAATTGTCATGGCACATATACATCCCATCACCATGTGACCTATTTGCTTAGTTCATTGGAAACCTTACTACCCATGACACTTCCTCATACAAAGTAGAGTAACTGCTAGTATATCTATATCTATACTTATATATTATAAAGCAAATAGCATTTTCAACTTTCAACATGCAACAATTCATCAAAAACCACGTTCTATCAATTATCTACACTAACCGCCACCGCCACCGCCACCACCACCAATCGCCGCCGCCACCGCCACACGCAATCACCACTTGTCACCACCCCCGTTACATCGCCACAGCCGCCACTTCCACCACCGCCGCTACCGCCACACGACACCACCATCCATCACTGCCACCGCCATTACACTGCCACATTGTGCGGGTACCGTTCTAGTTTGGATTTAATGAGGTTCAAATCTGAGAAGTTGGGTTTTATAACTTCTTTCAATAGCAGTATTTTTTCCAGTGACACTGTGCTTAGTAAAGTTGTGGTAGTGTAAAGTGGCCGTGGCTATTGCAGTATACGTTCAAGTTGTTAACCCTTCTCTGAAAATTTGCAGTTTTGTTTTCAGTTATGTACTTATGTGCTTGTTGGTGGCATTGAAAAATTGACTTGACTCTTTACTGATAAATTATGGGTGTTATCTTAAAGGACACTATGCATGTGCATTGACTTACGTTCTTAGTGCCTTTCATGCAGGCTTGTCCGAAGTTGATTGATAGGTTTAAAGAGAGAGAAGAAAATGTCAAGGTACAGGATGACACTATTATTCTTGGTTATATGACGTGATTGCATTACTGATTTTATGTTCAACCATGCTGCAGATGGATGTTTTTAACACTTTCATTGAGTTGCTACGTCAAACAGGAAATGTCACGAAGGGGCAGATTGACATTGACAAGTTAAGGTAAACAAACTTACTGTGTTGTCCTGGGAATGTTCCTAAACATGTTGGTAAATTGCCACTTAGGGAAGAAACACATGTATGGACAGTTAGACATTTCTATGTGACGTTTCGTATAAAACTTCATGTGATTGATCTTCCTTGTGCGTTTTACATGCTTATCTTATACAAATATGTGGAAACCCCAGTGACTTTCAAGATGTGTGATTGTGTGAGAGATTCAGCAGGAACCAAATGTACCTTTTGTCAATTTGATTGTCTTCTATTTAAAACCTTGTCCTTCTAAAAATTGTATTTTTGCTTGATCGATAAACCTACATGCTTATTATTTATAGCTTCAAATATTCTGATTAGGCCTGAAAGTATATTGAGTTAGAGGTAATGATTATAAGTTAGAAGTCATGTTCGTGTGTTGGGTGGTTACATCCTGGAGAATGTACTTGTTAGCTGTTATGGGCTTAATAACTAGATAAGCTTGTAATCCAAGTTTCTTGCATATATTGTAGCCCCAGATGGTCATTGAAGCAAGAAGTTCCCAAGATAGTTAAATCTATTAATAGGCAGCTGCGTGAAAAATCTGTCAAGACAAAGGTAGGTGCAGCTGCAGTATTTTATTTACAACAAGAACACTAAATTGTTTCCAGTTGAGTATTATATTTCACTTCATACTGTCATGATGCTTTATTTTCAGATTGGCGCCTTCTCTGTTCTGAAAGAACTTGTTGTTGTTTTGCCTGACTGCCTTGCTGACCACATTGGATCCCTAGTTACTGGAATAGAGAAAGCGCTTTGTGTATGGGAAATCTTGCAATTTTATGTCTATTTTTCTACTTTTAATTTTCAGTATGATAGTTCATCAGTGTTTGTAATTCAACATGTACTTTTTTCAGGAAAAATCCTCAACATCAAACCTGAAGATCGAAGCTCTTGTATTTGCAAGATTAGTTTTATCATCTCATTCTCCATCTGTTTTTCACCCATACATTAAGGTAATAATGTAAAGTATATTATGGTTTTCTGGATGTATCTTTGACAGGACACGAAGTCTCGAACTATGAATTTCATCTGAGCATTTTGTTTTTCATACAGTTACTAGATTGATCTGTATTTGCTCCATGTTGATACTTGAAATTTAGTATCATTGTAAGATACAGCTAAGTATACGTTATCGATGACACCAACAAATATAGGACAGTTTAGTTATATGAATCAAATTGACCATGTTGATCTATTCTTTAAGGACATTATTATTAATTTCATGTCTAAATATTTCAAAGAGCTGATAGTAGGTGGGTATTGGTAATGCCAGGTAAAATTACACAAATTAAATATTTTAGGTGCAGTGGGAATTTGTTTCACAGAGATATATGAAATACAAAGCTATTTAGACACACACAAGCGCATTGTATGAAACACTTAATGGTATGCAGTGTGTATCTTGGTGTAATTACCAACTTGATATGTCTATATTTAGAGATAGTTGCTATGGAAGGGATAATTGTGCTCTTTATGATGGCCTGCCTAAGAAACTGTTATTTTATAATATTTGTAATATTTTTCTCACTAATACTTTCCTAATGATGCATGTGAAAGCTTCAATAGTTTTCCGAGGCATACCTCCTAGGCTCCTATCACCGTACTCTTTGAATGTATATGCATGAGGTGTACAAAATATATGTGGTTTGACCTGTAGGATATGTAGATTCTAATAGACTGATACTTTAGCTGTTACCTTTTTATTTTAATCTCTAATGAATAGACTACCATAAACTTTCTAGAAATTTTAATTTTAAACAAACATTTAGTGTGGTTATTGAATATGAGCATTATTATAGTAATTTGACTTTGTTTTTTTATTCTTCTTCTAGGCCATCTCTGCTCCTGTTTTATCTGCTGTTGGTGAACGTTATTACAAAGTTACGGCTGAAGCATTAAGAGTATGCGGGGAACTTGTTCGAGTTGTGCGCCCAAACATTAAGGTTCTACCAATATCTGTTCTTTTTGTTCCAGACATTTCTTCTCTTTCATTACTTTCCTCCCCTGAGATTGTTATTGAATTTCTACAGGCTCCTGGTTTTGATTTTAAACCTTATGTTCATCCAATATATAATGCTATCATGTCACGTTTGACAAACCAAGATCAAGACCAGGAGGTTAAGGAATGTGCAATCTCTTGTATGGGACTTGTTGTTTCAACTTTTGGCGATCACCTCACTTCGGAATTACCTGCATGCCTTCCTGTTCTCGTGGATCGAATGGGAAATGAGATAACTAGACTTACTGCTGTTAAGGTTTGTATAAATGTCATTATTAAATGTTTACTTGAAGAGACTGTTTGCCGTTCTTATTAGAATGAAAGGGTATTCAATTGCTTTCAAAATGTATGAATGGAGTGGCAATATTCCCATGCTTGCGAATGACAGACATAATGGCTGTCTTGATTTCCTTTTAGCTCTACATTCTAATGGTCTTTATTTAATCTATCATCAAGGTGAAGTGAATGTGATTTTTTGTTGAAAGTCAAAAAGGGTATCTGATGCCGACACTTATTTAAAGACAAAAAAATGTGATTGCCATGCTTACCTTGGTACAATGTTAGATAAAAGTCCATATGTCTACATGTACTATTGGAGTATATGATTTATAGGATCACTGACCCATTTTTTTTAGTGGACAGCCGAAGTAGTATAACAAAGATATCAGTAAAAGCTCAGTAGGTAGATGAGTCTTTGTTCTTCTGTTATAATGAATCTTTTTTGTATAGTTGTAGCATCATTACTCTGTTTTCTGTTTTATTTTTCTTGATAAAATATGGATTCTTTTTGCAAGTGATCACCCATATTTCTCTTTATATAATAGGCTGGCATGTAAGTTTTGTGTAAGATATAATTAGGCTACTTTCTGAACCCTGAATTCATTTTCAGGCTTTCGCAGTTATAGCTGCATCTCCACTGCACTTAGACCTTTCATGTGTACTAGAGCATGTTATTGTGGAGTTAACTGCATTTTTACGGAAGGTATAAGCTTCATCAAACTTAAGTATTACAGTTTTAAGGAATTGTTCTTTGTATATTGAAAGCTGGAGCAAAACATGAATCATGCTTGATTTTTTTGTTTTGAAATAGGCTAATCGAGCGCTAAGGCAGGCTACACTGGGTACTCTAAACACACTTATCGTTGCTTATGGTGATAAAATTGGTTCTGCCGCTTATGGAGCTATCATTGTAGAACTTTCAACTTTGATCAGGTTTGCCACTCGTCTTTCTAGAATTGTTTTTGTCTTTATTGGATGTCAGCTTGTTTTCCAGATTAATGTGATGGTAATTTTGAGACAGTTCAAAAGTGACCTGATATGTAGTTACTTGCTTACAACCCTTAGGATTCCTCTAATAATAAGATTTAGACCAATATCATAATAACATTAGTTACAAAAAACTAGTAGTTAATAAATATCAAGGACAAAAGGTACAAAAATTTTCTGTGATTCAACCAAACCTGACGTGACCCGCTTTGACCCTTGAATTACATGTGTTGACCTGAGCCCCTTACGGCAGGTTAATCAATCTGCTTAATGATCCCATCTTATTACATCTATAATCTTACTAATTTTGGCGCTTGTAGTAATCTACATGGTCTGGTAGAGAGTTGAAAACTAATACTCTGTACTCATGAATGCTTTTCCCATTTACCAGTGATTCAGACTTGCATATGACTGCTCTTGCTCTGGAACTCTGCTGTACCTTGATGTCAGACAGAAGGTCTGCTCCAACTGTTGGTTCGACTGTCAGGAATAAAGTTCTTCCCCAGGCCCTGGCTTTGGTCAAAAGTTCATTGCTTCAAGGACACGCCCTCTCGGTACTGACACAATCTTCTTATGGAACTTCACTTTTCTAGTTTTTTTTGCAAGAGGGGTAAGCTTTATTCTAATACACTGTTTGTAAACTGCAGGCTTTGCAAAACTTTTTTGCTACTCTTGTGTATTCTGCAAACACTAGTTTTGAAGCTCTGCTGGAATCTCTTCTTTCAACTGCTAAACCATCTCCTCAATCTGGCGGCATTGCAAAACAAGCTTTGTTTTCCATAGCACAATGTGTTGCTGTACTTTGCCTTGCTGCAGGTGACCACAAATGTTCATCTACAGTAAAAATGCTCACAGAAATCTTGAAAGATGATAGCAGTAGTAATTCGGTAGGTTTCATACCTTTCATGCTCTTATGTAATAATCTGATTATGGCGGATTGGTGGATGGTGTAGTGTCAAAGGCTCATACAGTTCGCAAATGGTCCCAAATGGTGCAATGAAATATTTACGTGGTCGGTTCAGTGGGTTGGGTAATTGGTCGAAATGGGTACCTAAAACGTTTCTTGCCTATCATTTCTGAACTTTTTGAATGAAAGTGATGGTTCAGGTCTTCTATTTGTTGGTTTGAGATCATTCATTGTAATTTGAAGATTCTCCGATGTAAATTGAGCTGTCATTAATAACTATAAGCTGTTCATGATATATAAAGCAATATATAACTACAATATATCACTCGTAAATATTAAGCTAATGCAAACAAAAAGACGAACATTAGTATACATCTTGTTGACACATACAATACCTATTGCGACTATAGTTGATACTTACTTTCTTTTTATATATGTGGCATAGCCAAAGTTGCCGCATCTCTTTATTTGTAAGAGTTTGTCATTGTCATTTATAATAAACCATAAACATTTCAGTATAATTTCTTTGATAATGCTAATTGGCATGTTTCTGTAGGCTTTTAGCTTTTGTTTTGTGAAATGTTTTTTGCTATACAATTTCTCAGTATGTTAATTCTTCATTCTAGGCCAAGCAACACTTAGCATTGCTATGTTTGGGTGAAATTGGGCGAAGAAAAGATTTGAGCTCACATGCACACATAGAAAATATAGTTATTGAATCCTTCCAGTCTCCATTTGAAGAGATAAAATCTGCAGCCTCTTATGCACTGGGCAATATTGCTGTTGGAAATCTACCCAAGTACTTGCCATTTATCCTGAACCAGATTGATAATCAGCAGAAAAAACAGTATTTGCTGCTCCATTCTTTGAAAGAGGTATCTTCTAGCGTATATTTGCATATAGTTTTAATCTCAATTAGTAACACCCACATAATAGCAGAAATAATGACTTTAAAACAAAAAAAAAGGCTTGCTCGAATTATTTTTTTAACCAAGACTATATTTACTTTACAGGTGATAGTAAGACAATCTGTAGATAAAGCAGAATTTCAAGATTCTAGTGTTGAAAAGATACTCAACCTGCTATTCAACCACTGTGAAAGTGAAGAAGAGGGTGTCCGGAATGTGGTAGCAGAGTGTCTTGGAAAAATTGCTCTGATTAAGCCTTTAAAACTTGTTCCTGCTCTAAAGGTATAGTATTAACTTCCTAAGATGTTTTGTGACTTAAATTTAACGGGGCCACGATGCATGTTCCAAGTGGGCTGGTTAACCAGTCAAAAGGGTCATTTGTAGTGCATCTTGAATTGAGTGGGTTAGGTTTACCAAGAAACACCCAAGTCCAGCTTTAATGTTTCTATGGATAGCTAGGCTTTTATTATGAGTACGTAAATACCATGATTGCAATTGTAATCTACTTCTAAAATGAAAACGGGTATGTAATTAAAATAGACTTGTGTAGTTTCAACATGTTCGATGCATTCGTCTCAATTGAGATGTCAACGCAGCCCAATCTTACCCACTCATAAGTAAAGGTTATAATTGCCACTTTGAGTTAAAATAGAAGAAATCCTACTTACATGCAAAAGTTAATATGTGACTTTAATTACTCTGTAGGAGCGAACAAGAAGCCCTGCTGCATTCACCAGAGCAACAGTAGTTGTTGCTGTGAAATATTCTATAGTTGAAAGACCAGAGAAGATTGATTCGGTCCTGTACCCAGAGATTTCCTCGTTTCTCATGCTTATAAAGGATCAGGACAGGGTGAGTTTCACGGAGACAATCTTTGATGATTGTAGAGTTTTGGATATTGTAATGTTTTATTAACAAATTACATGTATCACTGTACGTGTGATCTAACACTCATGAGAAATAACTGTATTCTATCACTTCCTATAGCTGACTCTTGATTATTTTTTGACAAATTTGGGCAGCATGTTAGGCGTGCAGCTGTTTTGGCATTGAGTATAGCTGGTCATAACAAGCCAAACCTCATCAAAGGCCTTCTTCCAGAACTTTTGCCACTTCTTTATGATCAGACTGTTATTAAGGTAACTGCTATGTGTTCATTGGATCTATCAAAACAAATCAGGTTTAGCTGTCTAACGGTGAGGTACAATATGAAGGCATTTTAGATGGTTGGACTGCATAATGTTATTTTCATAAAACTGCCAAAATTGTAATAAAGAAATGACGCACTTTGATATTTTCAAAATGTTGCGAAAAACATGTAGAAATCCGATGCCTCCTCCCCTTAAATAATGCAAAAGCTTTGATTGGATACATAAGTGAACACCGACAGACAACTTTTTCATTAACTGTCTTGAATGTCGTTCCTTGAAGACTGACTTTGGGAGTCTTGTGGAACAATATTATTGTCATCTACTTTTTGTAATTGTGGCAATGGATATATAGCTTGAAATCTTATACTTACTACAAAAAAGGAAATGTTGTAATTTTCACCGGGGCATCCAAGATTTTTTTTTTTAAACTGTAGTGGAATGCAGAACTATTTATTGGCGTGAAAGTGTATGTTTACTAACGACCTTTTTTGATGATTCCGAAGTATTCAATGAATCATTTCGCTTGACCAACCCGAGCCTTCGAGCCTATAGTTATTCTAAAAAAACACAAGGATCGTTTCTCTTAACCCCTTTTATAATGCTAATGAGAAAGCAACCCAGATCAAATAGCATTCTAAATGTAAACATTGTAATAACTGATAACCTTCCACCATTATTTAGATAACAGGTATATACTGATTTTTAGTAACTAGAAATTCAGAACTGATTGGTCCTTTAGAAGCTAGGGCATGTGTGTCTGAAGTAGTTACTAGAAGAGGCTTTGTCCTTTGCTGATACTTGCAAATATTTTTTTTATATGCAATTAGAATCCCATTTCGACTCTACCTTTAATTGTGCCACTCAGGAATAAAGTAAATTTATTAAAAATTCCTTAGATTAATATGGGCCAGATTATAAGAGCCTATGATATCTGAAGACACAAGGAGATATAAAATGAGATTTCCATGAGTTAGGATGAAAAGTCAAGATAACTTGTTTATAATTACTAATTAGTTATTGTTGAGTCTATATTTATTGAGTTTATATATATTTTTTTTTTTGCAGAAAGAACTGATTAGAACAGTCGACCTTGGTCCTTTTAAGCATACAGTTGATGATGGCCTTGAATTGCGGAAGGCAGCTTTCGAGTGCGTAGATACATTACTAGACAACTGCCTTGATCAATTGAACCCTTCCTCTTTCATTGTGCCGTACCTTATTTCTGGTCTTGATGGTAAGCTCATAATGACTCCTTTGTTTTGTTATTGGACTTTTCGAGCCATTTTACTATCTGAATCAAGAACTTGTCACAAACTTGTACTCAAGAATTAATTTATATTGTACCGTTTAGAGGTGGCAAATTAGGCTGGTTAGGGAGTGGTTCAAAATAGTTTTGGGGCATAATAGGTGAAATCATAGCCACATAATTCGCTCATGTGGCCACGTTTTTCGTATTGGTATGTTTCGTACCGAAACGGAATTCGCTAGCGATCCGATCGCCGGTGCTACGACGAACCAAACCGAGGTGGTACAGCGTAAATACGCGTTCTCTTTCCACTTCTAATCGCCGACTTCAAATCTTTTTTTAGGGAACAAGGTTGTAAAACTAAGTTGACGGCAATTTCAAAAGTAAAATCTGGCAAAGGTGGTTGGGTTTTGTTGAGGAGATAAAAGATAAGAGAGAGATGAGAGTAACCAAATGGTAGAGACAAGTAATATAAGAAAATTTGAAAAAGAATTAAAATCTAACTTATGTAAAAAAAAGTCAAAAGTGAAAATATATGTCAGATTATGTCCGTACCGAATTCGTCACACCTAGCGAATTACGTACCCGAACCGCGTACCCGTTCTGAAACGTACCGCGTAATATGTGACCATGGGTGAAGTTTGGTATGCGGCAAATTTGGTCAGGTTTACACTATACGTGTCCAAAGCATTATTAATTTGTCATCGGCAGGTTTTGCTAAATGTAATCTCGAAAAATATTTTATTAAAATATTGCTAATTTGCTATCTTCCCTGATAGCGAATCTTCTTGACACTGTATTACTGTTTCAGTGACTTTGGTATATGTTCATTACAGATCATTATGATGTTAAGATGCCTTGCCATCTTATCCTTTCAAAACTTGCCGACAAGTGTCCATCGGCTGTATTAGCAGGTTAGTGCATCTTTTTTTTTTGTTATTTGGGGCCATTTTGACCATTCTGGTTTGCACCTTTCAAAACTTGCCGAAAATAGCTAATTCCAAGCTTTGCACCTTTACAGTTTTAGATTCATTGGTGGACCCTCTTCAGAAAACTGTTAACTTCAAGCCCAAACAAGATGCTGTAAAGCAAGAAGTTGATCGCAATGAAGACATGATCAGGAGTGCACTTAGAGCTATTGCATCTTTGAATCGTATAAGGTATAAATTTTTTCTCTTCCCTTGTTTGAAAAAACAAGTTATTTGGTATTTAGTGTGCCAAACTATGCTACAAAAATTAATCTAATCTTTAACTGGATGTTTTGTACAAAATTTGGATATCTTTTGGATAACTTTTGACCTATTTGAGGTTTTTTTTAGTTGAAACCCTTTACTTGACCCATCTGACCCTTTAGAGATAAATGTGACCCAAATTAACCTGTTAACTTTAACTGTGTCAAATTGCCACCTCTATACTCATAGCCAGTTGCTCATTTTGCAGTGGAGGTGATTGCAGCCACAAGTTCAAGAATCTCATGGCTGATATATCGAAATCAAAGCCCTTATGGGAAAAGTATTGTTCCATCCGCAATGAGTAAACATTGATCTAAATTCGAGAAATGGGAGTGCATACCCAGTGAGATGGACAAATTGAGAACGTCCCCCGGGCTTGAATGAATGTTATATGGAGTTGCAGAATATTATGATTGGGTGCAGCTTCTCACTTATAGGGTAGGTCTTTAGATTTTGCTGTCTGATATCTCGCCTGGTTTTCACTTTTTAAATCCTTGAAATAGGAATTTTTTGGTCTTTGTTAGCTGTGAACTCGCTTTAATGAGACAATGATATGAAAAAGAAACAAGAGAACTATTTTGTGCTACAGTACATTGTTCAGTTCTTCATTTATCCACAACATTTTCTTTTGAGTAATCACTTGTAAAGGAATAGTCATCTTCCCCAAGATCATTATATCGGACATCCTGGGCTTCTTGTGAACTATGGACCTAATGTGGCTTGTATTGTACATAGGGTCCAGAGTCTATATACTTCTTATGGTTTTTACTTGTACTTTGGTTAGAATGTCTATTTTTTCTGAATCTTTTCTTACATTACTTGTAACATCAAGGTTAATGGGTGGTTAAGGAAAAACATCATATTTGATGCCATAGCTATTTGCAGATGCTACTAATATGTGGAGATAATATTATGGGATGGAATTTTGTTTTCGTAACGGTTGCTTAAGTCAGTCTAAGTTCAGCTTAATAAACAAAATCTTTTCAAGGTTGTAAACAAACTGATACAAGTAAATGTTATCGAAATTTATTCATGTTTGTTTATCGACTGAATATAAGCTATTGTAAACAAACGTACAATGTTTTAGTTGCATAATGTTCTTTCCGTTAGACAATTCTGATCTCTTTCTTAGTAACATATTCGGAAGCTATCATGCCATCAAGGTGATATACCTCTAGTCATCACTACTGATTGATGTACAATCAGTTCGTGTAACTTGGTTGATCATGAATAGGTTTTGCATCTCTAATGTCAATCTTGTCGGCCTTTTTCTCATATGGCCTAAACAAACATGTAGCTATTAATTTTTTTTTTCCATCCACATTGTTGGCAAGAGTATCCATAAAATTGATGTTGGTTGCCTGATTGGTATATTTGGAAGATATTTGTGCCTATGGAAGATAAATTATGCTTTTTGTATGTTTAGAATTTCACTGTAAGCAAAACTTTATGTAATCTTTAGAATTTGGAATTGGTTATGGTATCCTTAAATTACCGGTTGGTATATAGTCACTAAACTATTTATGAACGGAAATCCAAAAGTACTACCCGTAATACCAATTCTGGTATGATAGGGTTTTTCTTCTCATTCTCCTACTCTTTTTCGTAACACTAAGGTACACCATATTATAATTATATAAAAAAAATATATTCTCTTGCTAGCAATAATAAAAAACCTAAGACAGTTTAACATTTAAAAGGCATGGATCATTATCATCACCAAACATGAACACAATTGATTAAGTTTTTTTTGTTCTACGTCTTTGGTAGCATTCTACATCTATATATTAAGGCCGGTGCTTATACACCGTCTTGCGAGCGTCCAAACATGTCAAGACGCGGACGGTGTATATGCATTAATGGTAACATTATTTATTTTCCTATTTAAACACTAATCTTATTCACATTTTAACACACAAACAATTCATCAAACCAACCTCTCATTTCATTTTAACACATAAACATTTCATTTTAAACACCACCCAAATTATGTCTACCTCATCATCCGCAAGTGAAGAATACAATTTCCTTACCAACACCGCTACGCAAATGAACACGCTATTTAATCCAGAGATCGCAAGCGTCGCTTTTGAGCTTTGTAACGAAGAAGAATCAAA
>JANDBE010000028.1:20580836-20592278 GCA_024320915.1 Erigeron philadelphicus
GAAGAAATCTTCCCATTTCTTAACTTTATCAATTTTTTCAAAGTTAAAAGCGACCAAATCACCTAAGCTAGTCAACCGGGTATGGTCAGCATCTATGTTAACCAGCCCGAACTTTAGCTTATCTGGTCGGTTTTTGGTCAAGAACTGGATTTTGTCATACCAATATGGCAATTCATCCGTGGAAGTAAGATGACGTGTGGAAGTATTTGGTTCGTCATCCGAGTGGAGATTGTAAGTGGTGGTATGGATTAGAAGAGTAAGTGTTAGACAAAGGAGGAGAAGGAAGAGGGGAAAAGGTTTTTTCTTAAAAAATAATGGCTTTGAAGCCATGCTAATATTTTTGTGATCGACTTTCACGTCTCTTTGTATTTTGGTGTATATATATGTATATTAAATAATAGATATGTATATATGTTGAGAAGAAGTTTGATGGAAGCACGTTGGCTTTGATAATAGAAAGTTGGTAAGAAGGGGATTAATAAACAAATGATATTATATGCATGCATGATACATGTACTATTTGTTAAAAATGACGAGTTTTCTAAGTTCATCGATCACTAATTAACAGATTTTCACTACCCTAAACTTTGACACATTTTTTTTTTTCTTTTTACCTTTTCCTTGTGGCGGTTTTAAGAGTATATAGTAGTATCCAAATAAAAGGTTATAAAATTACATCTGGTATTAACAATCTATTTTAATTTGTTGAAGACATAGAAAATTAAAGTAGTGTCATGTCACGCAAGTTTCTGAATATAGTCCTGAATATTAAAGTTAGTACCTTACATGATAAGAAAAGTATTAAACAAAGGTTGCTTTTAATAATCAATATTGAAGAGCTGGTAGATGATTATGACATATATATGATATGTGTGTGTGTGTGTGTGGCTTCAACAAATACTTTCTAATCTAATTTAAGGGTGTTATAATGCTGTGTTGAATATTTGTACCCATCATTTATGTATATATTTCGAAAATAAGCAAAATTTGAATTAACACTTTATTATTCGACGTACAAACTTGCAATGTAATTTTGATATCTTGTAAAATAAATTCACTCTCCTAAACTTTAAATTCTGTTTGTAACGGACTATAGTCAACATCCCGTTGTCTAGGGTACGTGTAAGGTTTCACTATTACACAATAAGATTTCCGTAATGTTGTGTACCGACTGAATGTTCGGAAAAAAATAATAAGAAAACTCTAAATTAATACAAATGGGGACACCAAAGTTTATTTTAAAAAAGAGTTTATGTATACTCTAGATTTTCATATTTTTTCAAACATCCAGTCGGTATGTTACATCAGAAAAACCTGACCGTATAATGATAAAGCCTTGCACGTACTCTAGACAACGAGATGTTGACCATTAGTTGTTACAAGTATTCGGAGGAAAAACCCCAAGACTTGTCATCCCTAAAGATCGAACTCAAAACCTTGGATAAAACCGAGGATGCCTCTGAACTAGTCATCATCATCATATTAATAATATGTTTTCACGTTAAAACAAAAAGAGTTGCCCTGTATTAATAGTCGATATAATAATTACTTCTATTTGAAGTCTTTGTAATCTAAAAAAGTTTTTCAAAGTCCTAATTTGCAACCTAGATATTCTTGTAATTTAGGGGTGAAATAGATTGCCGCTAGAAAAATAAAGGAATGGTTTTAAATAAACGAAAATACTAACTAAAATCTTAGGGTGTGTATAAAAAAAAGTTGATATCAAAAACCCAATCATAAATCTTATGATAAAAGTCATAAAACTACATTTATTTTATGCACCCTAAAACAAAATAAATGGATAGAATTAGTTACATAGGAATGTACGATAGACTTGCGAACGTGAAATGGGCTCTGAAAGGGTCGAGAAAGAATCAACTTGGGCAGGTTGATGAGGAAATTAACACTTGGAATTTGAGGTCTATTACTATGGTGGGTTTTTTACAAGATTATTGCAAAAATATACAGTAATCATGGAGAAGCTTGTTGCTGAAGGGCAACATGCTTTCATTGCTTTGGGTTTAGCCCTTGCCCTCGAATTCTCAATGCAGAGTGAGCAAGAAGGCCTATGACAGCCTGGGTGAACTCTAAATAATTGGAAGTAGTTCAAGTCTTGAAGAGGTTCGTGAAGGAGCTACATTCCCAACGGGGTGCTCGATGCAAGAAGAAGGCCTATGACAGCCTAAATCCGGAGGTTGTATTATCTATTCTAGAGAGAGCAAGTTTTGTTTCAAGTTCCATACTTGTGGAGTACTTGCATAAGCCCATAAAAGATCTCAATTTGCTTGTTCTCCAACAAAGGAATTCTCTCTGTCACATGGAGGTGATCTCAAAAAAGCAATAGGTTTTTAGCTAAACCCAAGACAAATCACATTCTGTATCTTTCAATATTGTCAAAACAACGAAGGGAAGTTACTCATTTAAACAACCTATGGTACATAACTACATATATTAAACAACAAAAACACCAATTATGAGATTAAGCTAATCAACCTATGGCCTGCAAAGTTTGTCTTTAAAAACAACCTTAACTTACAAACAGTCCCCTATATACAATATTAACAGTAAGTTTGCAACAGTTGTCACATGTCAAATATTCCGTTCATGCGGTTCGAGCCAGGGAAATCCAAGAAACTCAAACACTTCCTTTTCAGAGTTGAACTTCAAGCTTGTACTGGCGCTGACCTGCATGAAATCAAGGTGCAGCTATCATGTATAGGTGGCAATTTTGACCCACTTATTTGTAATTGTGTGGATTTGGATTATGCCTTATCTTTGGGTTAAACAGATGGCTAAAAAAGAAATAGGTCCAATAGACTGAAAGAGTTGAAAGTCACAGAAAGTGTACTCCTATTGCAGGGAAGTAACCTAAATATACACTCACCAATTTGGATTTTTTTAAAGCTTGAAGTACTATAATTTAAGTGAATCATATTTAACACATTGAAATTGGGATGGTAGCCAAGAGGTGGGGGACATGCAGCAAAAACGTGGAGGTCAGGGATTCAAATCCTACCCACGTGTCCCTTTGGCCAGAGTGCTATGTGAATATGTGATTTACCTTCTCTCATGTTCGCCATGGGACTGGTTGGTGAGAGGCCGATAAGGGATCATTAATCCATTTTTTATTAACACATTAAACTATTTAAAATTCGGTATCTATTAAAGCCCTTCAACCCATACCAAAAATATATTAGTTTTGACATGAACCAGTAACGAAACCCAACCTTGGTTCCATCTCAACGCATTGGCAATTTAAACAGCAAAGCAAAGCAAAAGGGTATAAAAACAAAATTTTCCAGTACATTACCCTTTTTCCTCCAGAACCATGAGTTGCAGGGAACAGTCCATTGTCATCCAGTCGGAACCCTTTGGATTCTGCAAGTATTCTCAGTCTGCATTATGTTTTCCAAATCGAAAAATGAAACGTCAATGACTTGTGATGAATAGGAACTTTCCCCAAGAATTGATGAAAAATAAGCAGATACATGTCGGTGTACGTTTATGCTGAACTTCAAAACAGCATACATCCAAAGTAACATCTGTATGGCTAACAGACGTGGCCCTCTAACTACAATAAAACTACTTAGGATTGTCCTGCTATTTACCATAGGCTGACAGGTATGCTAATATGTTCCCCACATCTAAAATTTCCACAGGTTTTCATCCACATATAATATGCATATATCTCAGTAGTAGTGATATGGTTCCAGTAATCCTAAGAGTGTGAATACATAATTCATTAACAGTCAACATATTCAAGCCAATCCACCATCCCAAAGTCATACTTAACAATTTAACACATATTGTAAACGTACCTTCTGTTCACCACATCATTCCCCGTCCAATGTATTAGCCCAAAAGGATATATATCCTTTGGGTATACCTAGACAATAAGAAAATAGAAGTGTGTAACATATCCCATCACCAAAAAACGGAACAATCATGCAACAAATTTACAAATAAATAGTTGAACCATAACTTACACGATAATTCACATCTAATGAGTAGTTAAGCGAATAATGGCTGCAATTAAAAAAGACAGTACCTTCAAATCAATACGATGTCGAAGCTCCCGACCAGGATATGTACAAAGACCAAAGTATGTATCAACGCCAGAGTCGGTACCCTGCGCATAAGAAGGATACTACTACTTATTCTAATTCTACATTTCCAAACCATGAAACACATGGCTTGGTGAAGAACACATAGGATAAACATTTTGATGATATCAAGGGACAATGATTGTTACCTGCTCACTGTGAATACTGAAGACCAGATCCTCTCTTAAAAAGTTCATATCTTTCAAATGATTAACATACTTTGGTAGAAAACCTATATGACTGTAAGATTATTCAGTTACTTAGTCCATTAATCGTGAACTTTAAAAAAAAAAAAAGAGAGCGAGCAAAGATATATTAATGGTTTAGCTAGAACAATATACCATTCAAATATTTGGCTAAGTAGACAAGGATCCTCCTTAGTGTTCAAAGACTATTTACAATTATGATGCTTTTATATAGAAACACTTTGTATCACCATCAGAACTAGAATTTCAAATATATTTTCCAAATCATAAATTGCTAGCGTGTACCAGTATTTAAGAGCTGCATGCCTATGACTAACCTTAACTAAGTCAATATAAAAAGTAAATTCTGATATTATTCATATTTTTACTCTAGATACAACACCTTTTTCCATCAGGATGTGTAACTATAATATCCAGATCCCCACAAGTAGCCTTTCCACGTCTGTATGATCCCCCACACACAACACTTACCTGCAATGTATGTTTATGCGCAAGGAAATCAATGAATAGACATCAAGAAAAACAATGACATTATTGTGAGAGACAGAATTAAAAATAGAATGATGAAAAACCTATAGGGTACGTTACAAAACTCATAGGACATTTTGGTCTTGTAACACTCATCTTAAAGAGTTGTTATATTTATATTTGATAGTGATCTATACTTAAAAGGCCGGACAACAACAGCATATCAAAAAATGGAGAATGTGAATGTAAAAATTCCTCAACTAAGCAATGAAATTTAATATGACTAACAATTAAACATCCATATAACTAGTGATGACCTAGTAATCCCAAAATGTTGATCACCTTATTTCTGTATGATTATTAACACACTGTTAATTATGATGGTCGATTTCCTTAAACTTGTTCTCTCTTCCTCAAATCGGGATCCATATAACTGAATACAGTTAATACAACTTTACTCTCCATATCCTAAATCAGTTTTTAGGCGTAAGAACTTAAGCTATAACAGTAAGCCAATATTAACTTATAATTAAGATATTAGTACATTAAGTTAAAGGAAAATATCACTAAAATGGTAAAATACTTGCTAAAAATCAATATCCTGGAAATTAAGATATCGAATACAAGAGTCCAATAAAATAAACAATAGTTGTTAGAAGGATCGCTTACTCCAGGTAAAACATCTTGTGCAGCTTTCTGTAGCAAGTGCTCCATCTCTTGCACCTGCATATAAAATACCAATTAGATTCATAATGTTCATTAACCTTTCTTCTAACGTCGGCAATGCAACATATATACTTTTACGTTATACATGGTTCAACTGGGGGTATGTTATATCGCTAATGGGTGTCAAATACAAATAAAAGAAAAATACCTCACAAGCAGATTGGTTAGATAAGTCGAAAGTTGCCCAACATGCATTTTTAATGCATAAAATGATACAATCAAACAACCATTTGATTCGTATCATAAAACCTCCTAAATTTTTTTTATAACTAAATTTCATATTATTTATCTTTGCACGTCTATTTCACAAGGTAACTAATTTTATTAAAAATTGCATATACTGGGGATGAAAAGTGTTTCTGCTGAACTCAACCTATTAGCCATTTCAGTTTGACCTGATACCCAACCAACGTAATTTCCCGCCACTACAAATTTTGAATATGCAGGGTTATAGACACCTTAATAGCCAAACCTCATCACGTGGTATCCTTGTCCTGATATCCTCAAAATATTTTAACCCCAAGCGTTGTGAATTTGTCAATGTATCATCACTCTTTAGATCATCCAGACTCCTGTGTCCTCTTTCATACAGTTTCAATGCGGTTGCTGGACCAATACCCCATACTTCCCCAAACAAGCTAATTGTGCGTACCTAGAAGTAAATGGATTTAAACTAGCAATATCCTTATGAACTAAAATAGGAGAAACAAAAACTAGTTATCATAGTTCCACTTTACGATTTGTATGATAGTGTACTGCAATACAATATGAATGCTGAGACTAGTAATGTTCATAATTTCTTCTTCAGTTCATATATGTATTTATGTATTATATACAATAAAGCTGATAGAGGTGACAATTGTGACCAATTTACTTGTGAATAGGTCCATCTGGGGTATCCCTAACAGATCCAATGGGTCATACCCAAAAATTTATATCTATAATAGAAAACAGGTCAAATTGGTCAAACAGGTCAGATAAGTTGAAAGTTACCTAAAGTGTATTTTTAATGCTTACAGCCTCAAAAATCATGGAATTTTCTATTATTATTAGCATCATACAGTTTGTGGAATTATATTTCACAAATTCAACTATAAAAAAATACAAAAGCTAATTTTGTGATCAATTCATCCCATATTGACAGCAACTTGTTTAGTCCATTTCATTTTGATCCTTTACCCAACCTACCCATCTTGTCACCTCTACTAGCCTTTTTTTTCTCTTGAAAGGCAAAGACCCTTTACTATTCGAATTCATCATTTTTTCTTTTTTTTTTGTACTATGCTCAGAACGAGTTCTTTTATACAAGGTGAAACCATGAAAATTTAGATCACAACTCAGAAGAGCTACGTAAGATGCGAAACAGAAAAAAATGTGGCTATAGAGGCACAAAAATGCCCTGAAATAAAAGCATCAAAGAACTTTTCAACACCTTTTCGTCAGTCTCAAAGTGTTCCAACTTGGACAGTTTCCCAGTCGTCACAATCTCATGTATCTATAACAAAGCAGCACTGTCATAAGAAAAGTATACACTGTAAATATGATAAAGAAAAATTTATTCAAGATAGAGGTTCTTTTGACAAAAGACTGTAGAACTAAACACATATGCAAGGATACCAATGAAGGATCTTATGGGACGACCAAATGGATATATGATTATGTTATAAGTTTCTAGTTTTTAACAGATACATGATATGTATGAAGGATACCTATTCTAGTATCAGATGTTACTGAAAAACAGATCACATGTTTTTCTGTTACATAATACTACATACTGCCACATACATGTAGACTACAAATTGAAGCAGAATGTACATGACACACCCTTAAATTTGTTACTGATATGATTTTGCAGTGGATGCTTAGGAACCTATAAAGAAAAAGGAAGAAAAAAAAAAAGAAGCCAATTCACGTAACTTCCCAAATGCAAGATTCTGATTGATACTGATAAAGTCATAGAGGAAATAGAGTGTTTGTCTACCGAAGTGCGATGATGCTGCACAATAGTATCATCATGATGGTGACTTCTGTTTATGCAGCATGCACCTCTTTACTAGCTAATAACCCTATAACATTGACTCAGCTTGTCCCTCATACAGAACAATATTGCAAAGGCCAGGAGACAAATGATAAAAGATATTCATAGAAACCCCGCAATTGGATTATTTTCATAATTCACAACTTTAGCCATCACATAAGTGCTATAAGGTCAATGAGACTACCTAGTCAATGTAACAGCTTATAGGAACACTGCCCAATGAAATGACACCAACAACTAATGCACAAGAGAAATGGAAAGAGCCCACAGAAGGAAAATGTTCATTTCACACTTAAGTTGCGAATCCAGCTATATCTGAACCTCCAATAGACTAAAAATTGTGTTTGTAAGACATAAATTCGAAATACACAAAATGATATTCCAAAACTATTGATTTTGATTAATAATAAACAAATGAAATACAAGAACTATGTGCTGATGCTTTTGCACTAAATGTGCATGTTAAAAATAGCAAGTAAAAAAAAAAGAACTAATATACTATCTGTAGTCAATATTTCACTTACATGATCCTGCATTGATTTCCCGATACCAGGCAAGTCTTTGACTTGATCCACACTTTCAATTTTAAATGGCAACCTTTCAATAACTGGAATTGCCTTGTAATAGCTGAAGGACCGTCGATCCTCACCCAAGGCTTGATCACATGGAAAAGATACTCCAATCAATTCAAAGCAATATGTAAACTGTTAGGTTGCATAAAGAGAATAAAAAAGGAGCGAAGTGCAAAGGGGTTTACCTCTATAAATATTGATAAGCTTGCTGAATATTTCGGTGATATTTCTATTTAAGTCGGGAGGGTGATATGGCAAGGTAGCATCTGGTGCACTGACCTGAGTGACAAACATAAAGCATGTGAAGTTACAAATACTCTAAAGATAAGCAAATGTGAAGACTGAAGAGCCGTCGCGACCGCACTGTCATGCAAAACCAGAGTTATAAGATGAAAGAAACACGTAGCGGCAGACACACCACGTTAATTAGGGGTGGAAATATCGACTTTATTTATTTATACATGAACCCACTTGGGTACCTCAAGTGTCGAATGGTAAATCTCAAGAAGGTTAGCCAAGGAAAAAGGTCAAATGAGGGAAAAATCGCCCAATGTGATTTACGTTATCATTATAATAATATAACTTATGTCATGATACCATTATTTACAAAAGAATTTGAACAAAATCCCTGACCCATTTCGAGCCATACCCAACCGGCTACCTGCCCATATTGACATTTCTAAATTCTAATTATCGGGAAAAAAAAAAAAGCAAGTCCAGATCATATAATTATATATCAACAATAGCAAGAGGTCTTACAGAGCTCTGTTGAGCAGGAGCGTTGACTTGGCTAATGCTTGGAGGGCTCCCAAGGTTTAAATTATCCTTAGAGCTAGAACCAATGCGTGGAGCACCATCGACTGAGTCATTAAATAACTTATCTTTTATTTCTGATTCTGAGTTTATGGGTGAGGATTTCGGCTTTTTACAAGGATGTAACTGACTAGCATTTGACTCTTTCACATCAGCAGATTCAACAGGGCTCTCATTAGAGAATTTAATGTGGGAATTTTGACATGAATCCAACTGGATTATGTATGATTCATCGCTAACTTTCTCTCCTAGCCTCAAGCTGTCCTCTAACCATTGATAACGAAGAAGGACCTGAAAAATAAGATAAACATCTCTGTTATTTACAACATCCTGTCACCACAAAAAAAAAAAAAACAAAAAAAACATATGACACCCGTCATGAAATAACTGCAACACGAGATTCAGCACATAGTTTAACAGGGATTGTTAACATTGGTATCCATTTACTAGTGACATGGAGCATACAAATAAATAGCATCACAAACCCAGTGAAACTTGAATACACCTAAATCTAACCAACTGACATCAACTGATTTGAAACAGATTCAACAAGTTAACACGATTATAGAACAGTTGTATTGTAACAACCCCGAGGGAACATGCAAAAACTTCAAACACCCATACCTTTTGATCCAGAACTTACTAATACCCTACAAAAAGGTCATCTTTTGGAGCATCAATTTCAAATACCCCAAAATTTTAGATTTTTATGTTGTGTTAAACTTATTTTTTAAAACTTCATTAAATGAAATAGCAGTGTTTTTCACTCCGCGGTCACCCATAATCTTGGTTAGTAAATATCAATACTAAGTTATAACTTTAGATTCTGAATCTGTCCATGCCAAAGACGTCTTGTGTTCCTGTAAGACTGGAGGAAATTCAAAAATTTAATGTTTTTCTTCTAAAATCGTCTGGGGATGTGCGTGGTTCCGTTTGGCAGTTTTGGGCCTCAAAATCTCAGCCAAAACAATAAATCTCAGTTTGTAGATCGGCTTGAACCGGTTCGACTCCACCATTCCTCATATTAGGTCAAACATATGTATTCATTGGTCATTGACATACTAAACATGCAGTCAATTGTGTGATAAAGAACAAACATATCTTACCAACATTACAGGTAAACCTATAACTGAAAGCAAGTTTATAGCATATAAGAAGAATAATATGTACAATTTCATACTTTTACCAATATCTAATTAAACTAAGCAAAATCTATACTATATTATGAAGCAAATTACATTTTGTTGAATTTTAAGTTTCAAAAATTTGTCAAAACTACATTACATCAATAACATACACTACTCGCCGCCACCGCAGCGGCCATTACACCGTTGCATCGCGCAGGTACCCTTCTATATTATTAAAAATGGAAACAAAGGCAATCCATCCGATGTACTCAACCAAATGAACTATACAGTTATATATAATTTAACACAGAAGCAAAAATGATAATAGTTTAGAGATTTATTCAACTGTCAAATATTGCTATTGAAATATCCAATACTACTTTTGCTGACGTGGCAACTTGTATACATTAGACTTCAGACTAAAATTGAATACATATGATACGGTTGAACTAAATGAATATACACACATATATAGATATTGTATATAAACAATTAATTGGATGTAATACTAACCCCTTTGAATCGGCGTAATAAGTTAGGGCCAAATTTCTGTTGAAGTGATTCCGAATTAAGTGCGAATATATGAGTCACATTTCGGGTCAAATTTTCTTCTTCTATGATTGCTCCCAACTGTACTAG
This sequence comes from Erigeron philadelphicus, assembly GCA_024320915.1. Classification (NCBI taxonomy): domain Eukaryota; kingdom Viridiplantae; phylum Streptophyta; class Magnoliopsida; order Asterales; family Asteraceae; genus Erigeron; species Erigeron philadelphicus. The sequence continues at coordinate 20,591,529 of JANDBE010000028.1, forward strand.
TTTTTGCTGCCATATCTTCACCCCCAAAAAGCACACACACAAATTATAATCAAATTATATATGTAATAATAATAATAATAATAATTACCTTACCCATATACTATCTATATACAAGCAAAAGAGAGAGGGAGAGAAGCAAGACCTGTAAACGACGTCGTTGAACGCCGTTATCAACGAGGAAGACGACCATTCCGGAGAATATTCCGTTAGGATCCGAACGAACCTTTGGCGCCATTTTCGAGTATTCCCTTCACCGAAATGAAAAGTTTTTCGAAAATTCGAAGAATTGCTGCCGGCTATACGTACGTAACCCAAATGGAGAAGAGCACCGGTATTTTATAAGAGGAAATGTAATAGAACAACTTGGAATAGATGTTTACTTTTGTCGTTTATTTAGAGTTCTTGGTCGATATTAGTGCACTTTTTATTGAAAGGTCGAAGTTAAAATGCCAGCAGAGTTTGAAGGCATTTAATATCAAAGAAACTATTATTATTGCGAAAGGAGAAAAAATTTAGGGTTTATTTTTTGTACTTGATCGTTTGAGCCTCTAAGTTGAATGTGTTATTTTATGATGCTTCTCAAGTATTACACAAATAATGGAGGCATATGAGGACACTTTGGTTTACCATCATGATTAGTCAGTCTATAATTAAAAACATTCAAGGGAAAGAACATTTAAGTAAGTAGAATTATTTCGTATATTTTGTCAAGCGTGTTAGGAAGATTGAACTGAAGTTTACAAGGTGCAG
>JANDBE010000028.1:20620790-20634801 GCA_024320915.1 Erigeron philadelphicus
CCCCCCCCCCCCCCCCCCCCCGGGACCTGATATTGAGACTAGGATCAAATATCATACACTGTGCCAGATCAACACAGATGAAGTTAGCAGTCCTTCAGTTGAGCATATTGTACCTGCTACTCACCAGGGTATTCCTGGTGAGGATGTAGTGGATGAGACAGATAATGAAGTTGAAGATCTAGATGATGCTGAAGGTGGTTTTGAGGATTCCAGGAAGATGGCTGATTCAGAAGATAATTACTCCTAGTTTGTTTTGCTTTCATTATCTAAGTTTATAGTTAGATTGGTGTTGGATGGTTTGGGTTTGTACAATCATTCATTTGATTCATTTTTTTTGGTTCGCGGGTTCTCCTTCATGTGGGGGCCTGTGAAGGCATTTACTATGTAAACTTTTAGTCAACTGACACTTTGTCGTGTTGTCTGTAATATTTGGGAAGTAATAAAGTTAACGACTGCCTTTACCGAAAATAAAGAGATATTGTTTATTGATTTACATTATCATAGAAGTGATTTTGAGAACTACCATCAAGTTTAGGATTTAGGCCGGTTTGGTTTGATTGGCTTAACGGTTATCTTTATATTTTAAGATCATAAATACCAATTCTTCAATGAATCATTTAACCGCTGATTTTTAAATAATCAAAAGATAATGCTAATTAGAAATTAAATAATATCAAACGACATGTTTTTGGTGCAAACGACATGTGTTTGGTGCAAACGACAGCTTCTTTCATAGAAATATAAAACGGTCTTTTTCATATACATATAAAACGGCTTTTTTCATGATGGTTGAAACGAATATATAAAAAAATAATAGCTAAAATAAAATAATATTTTTGACAATAACAGGAGTTATAACATAATGTTATGTAAGGTCATGCCACTCGAATAAACGAGTTATTACCCTGTTCAGGTGTCACCCCATTTTCTTTTTCCAGCTCTATAAAATCCTTTCCATTTTTCACACACCAATACAACCATCCATACTTACATATTACAAATGTCCATCCTAGCAATAGAAACACAACCTGGTACAAGATCCATGTTTGATTTAGCCTACGATAGAGGATAGATAATTCAACTTTTCAAATTAAATTACATTAAAAATACTATCAATCGAATCACTTTACTTTAATTTGTATATTTTTTTAGACGATAGCATACTTGTCCATTATCAAGTACGTGTGTGTGTGTGTACGTACGTAAACATGATGGAATCAGTCAAGCGCGATAATGCAAAGAAGAACTTTCTTGCCAAGACATGGAAAAGGTGTCGATCTTTCAGCCACCACAAGAAAGGCGGCGTTACTAATAGTTTGATGAAAAGCAAATCATGGAGTAGTATTGGAGAGGACATGGAAAAGACACCTGAAGGTTTCTTTCCAGTCTACGTTGGACCAGATAAACAACGGTTTGCTATTAAGACAAAATGTGTTAACCATCCATCATTCATTATGCTTTTAGAGGATGCAGAATCTGAATATAGCATACACTTTGATGGTCCAATTATGCTTCCATGTGATGTGGATCTGTTCTGTAATGTTTTAGCGGAAATTAATGGAGGCTAAAGATGTCATGCCACCACTTGTATGTAGCTTTTGGTTTGGACCATGAACCCCGTTTACTCAAGTTGGAAACGACAACGCTGCACATCAAAGGGGTTAAGGCGAGGGTATGGTTCTTATAAAGTTTTAAGACCTCCGAGGTTTTGATTACTTCAGATGTGAATATATTATAAGCTTCTTGTATTTATGTCTGGTTTCATTTTTAAGTCATTTGAATAAAGTCATAAACATAGTCTACCAAGTACTAGTCTAATGCTGTTCAAATGCTATAATCATATTATTAGGAGATTTTTAAGGAGTATATATCATTTCCATTTCCCAAATTGCTCATTCATGCTCTAGTTTTCATTAAATTTGTTAAATGAAATACTTTGACATACATTTGCCAAGAACTGGAATAAATAGATAAAAATTTATAAAAAAATATTTCACCATCAATATAAAGTATCATGAAATGCCAGTAATTGTGTAAAATGTAAATGTAAATTGACAGGGAAGGGAAGAAGGAATAGTCCCTCTTCACCTTTATTGCTCCCAGGGAAAAAATTGGACATGCAGAAATCCAGTTGTCGAAGAAAATGAAAAACTTTACAAGTACCTCCCATTACAGCTACAAGAACAATAAATTAGGAAATATTTAAAATATGGACGGCGACGAAATTTCTATTTTTACCATCACCTTCTAGGTCTATGCTCTGTCCTTCCTGACTTCCCACACTCTCCAAACAATGAAAACTTGGCACCTCTGCGTTGACCAACTGGGGTTCCGGGTTTCATCTGTTTACAACATATGAGGGTTACCGATGTTTATTGGTTACAAAGAGAATTGGTGCACTCTACTGGTGGCAACTTTAACCTGTTTATGAGAACACGGGCTGATTTGGGCTTTATTGTGATGTTAATGGGTCAAACAGGTAGAAATTTATGAATTACGGGAAAAAAAACAAAGATGACGAGTCAGACGGGCTCCTACACGACACAGGTAAAAATTTTGACTTTTATATATAAAAAGAAAAGAAAAAGGGTGTACCATCATTGTGAGAATAGTTTTATAATCATTTTTGAACATATAAACTATTGAAAAGAAAATAAAGATAGACAACACATATGTTAGAACCCGAGCAGCTAATTTGCCACCAAAAGTGCACCCATTCTACTCCGTTTGAAGATCTTTATTGTCGAGAGTTTTTCAAGAGTTTACCTTCCCCTTGCGGTTCTGCCTGGGTTTATTCCAGCACAAACAACCACCACCTCCAGTTCCAGACTCGTATCCCCTATATATAAGAAAAACCAAAGAATTTTAACAATCTTTGCTTAAGTTGTATTAAATCTTGTGTACGCTATCCAAATCAAATTGATCATGCAAAAAGAAAAAAATCAAACTGCACCTGAAATGATGTACTTACAGTTAAGTTCTATTTTAAGGACAAAAGATACACTTTCAGAGGTGAACATATTAAGGGCCAACATTACAAGATTTGCGGTAGACTAAAATATCATCAGAAAACACTAACACAAACTTCTTAAGAAACGGAGCAAACCTCATTCACTAGTGCTTGAAAAGTGAAGGGTGCATTGGTGAGGCAACAAGGCATTACTAAAAATTAATAGTGACATTGGTGAGGCCAAAGGACTCCCTTATTTGGACGCTACCTAGCCCAAGTGACCCACCCGTCTTGCTACCTCTACTATGAAAGTATATTCCCTAAAGTTGAAATCAACTAAAAGTACATTCCTAGCACATGCAATTTTTCAAATTAAAAGAACAAGATTGTTGATAACTCACATGCTTTCTTTGCTGTACTTAGCAGTTAATTTGCTATCATGCAGCAAACTTGGTGATATATTATGTTCCTTTGAAAGGGTCTTCCCATCATTCATCTTCAAAAGATTGAGTTCGCGAGTCAACTCATCTTCCCATTGCTGCTGTGAGGTCTCCATTGATGCCATTTGACCACTTCCATCTTGTGGTAAGACTTGGTTCCTCTCAGGTTTCAATCGATTCAACGATCCAGGAGTGCCTTTTTCTGCAGTTTGTAACCATGCAGTTTCTAACCTTTGCTCATGTATAATTGATTCTATTCTTTGAACTGGATTTCCTACTTTTCTCCCTTTTGTACCATTCATTGATGTTTCTTGTGTTAACCCATTTGTTGCTACAGCTGGTTCTCCTGTTTTCGGAGTAGTCCCATCATCAGATTGTAATACAATTCTAACTTCTATATTGCGATGGAGTACAATCTCAAATGAGTTTGTAATACTGCTGAGAAACCGTTCAGCCCTGCTTTTGATATCTTTATCTCGAAAGACAATATAAGCAACTAGAACACCTGCAAGATGAATCTATTAGGCCCAATTACAATGCACAAGCACAGAGTAACCATCATTTATGAGATTGCTATTGTGAAACTAATAGTATACAGTTTCATATATAAGTGTTACATATAGACAGAAAGTCGTTGCAGATCAACATCATCCGCTTTTGCTACACAAAAAAATATAAATGTTGACATGCTACCAAATCTTGCCCCCTTTAATATAGTCCCTACAAGCATGACTCGTTTACAGAAGAATCAGGCCATAAGGGTTTTAACTAGCCCATAATATATTCGTATTCTTATAACATCCTAATCCATTTATACAACAACTTTAGATAATTATTGTAATAATAAAATATTTTTATAATCAGACGTACCATACTAGTTGCTTATAATTTATAGAAAATGATCAATACCACAAGAGAATGTCTGTAGGTAACCTGTTGACCTGTAGTACAAAATTACCCACGTTGACATGTTATCGGATTCACTCAAAGCATCCATTTTCCCAACTCTAAAAAAGTATAAACCAATGTTCGAGAGCTCTCTGCTACCTCTTTGCGTTTTTAATTACTTTCTGGGTTGTCCACATGAGTGGGGGGAAAGTATGAGAAGGTATCAGATCTTAAATCCATCTTATCTAGTATTTTGTTGCTTACTCAGATACTTGTCTGATGGACTACTCATAGGTAACTGATCAGTATGTAATAACTGAGCATCCATCAAAGATGAACATGATATCTAAATACGAAGACGCGACAATTTCAACCCCCTTACTTATGAATGGGTTTCAACCCAATATGGTTTTATCTCATAATGGGTCAATGGTCAAAAGTTTCTCAGACATGCATATTACTGAAGACTGGATTACTGTTAAATTATTACGAGTAATAACTTTTGCAATCATATTAACACCCTAATTATCCATTAAACTTTGCACAAACAATCTTTCAGGTCAACCCAACGTTACAAGGCTAGTTTTGACCCATTACCCACCCATCTTTACCATCTGATCTGCTACCAATAACTAAAGTGCATGAACTGATGATTACCTCTATCTTCAGATATAGAAACAAGATTCCCGTGAGTATGTAGCAGCTGCCTCAGAGTTTTAGAATGGCATTTATCAATGCAACGGACCCATATATCATCCAATATGTTTGCATTACTACGTTTTGGTATACTATTTCCAACAATGGCATCATTATGCGACACAGATGGGCCATCCTCATTCAAGATTTGCCTCATTGGTAGCAATGCATCTTCTGGGCTGGTTGATTTTCTATAATTGGGTTTAGGGGGGTACGTAGGCGTAGACTTTTGGGGTGTATACTGAGAATCCGTCTTCTGTTTTTGGAAATAAATATCTTTAAAAGTAGCAGATGGGTCATCATCAGTTGTTCTAGAGCTTTGTCTTCTACTGCTTCCTGAAGGAGTAGGGTCTGCTGATGGGACGGAACCAAGCTGCAAAAGGGTTGCTGTGAACCAAGTTGATCGTTCACTGGACAGCCTCAATTGTTTCTCAGACTCAGAAAGAAGTTTCAACGCCTGCTTTAACCTCTCCAGTTCAGATTCAGTTACTGGAAAATATTGCAAACATCCATAATCATAATTAGCAGGAAAAAAAAAAACATTAATTGGTCACTGTAAAAAAGTTAAAATGGTATGCGAGTGAACAAGCATAATTATCATCATCAATCTAGTCTAATAAAAGTCGAGTTATCTATCTTGCAGCTGCAAATTTTCTCCAAAAATGTATCACACACACACACACACACCATATTAGAGGACTAGAGGTGGCAAAAAGGGGCTGCTTGGGTAATAAGTCAAATCAGGTAAAACTTTGTACAGACAAAACAGGTCAGGTCGTATTGATTTGTTGACCAAAATCACTTTATGTGCCCCTAGATTAAATTTTCTTAAAATAGTTGGTATGCTAAATAACTGAATATGATTACCAAAATCACATTATTTCACTAAAATCCAATTTTTGGAACAAATGATTTTGCTGGTTAAAAAAACAACCTGGACAATTTTTTAACCCATTTTAATCCTTTTCCTAGTACGCTATCATTTACAAGTTACCTATTTGACCTGTCAGATATAAAAATAACCCACAATGGCCCACAATTATATGGATGGCTCAATTTTGCCAACTCTTTGATCAAATGATGACCAAGGACAAAGTCCTTGATCAAGAAAATCATGGCATTGACTTTGAAATCAACAAAAGCAGGCATGGTTTCATGCATTCTATAACTATAGATGATCACTAACTGAACAAGAACTCAAGTAATTTTAGAAAAAAACTTGTCAGAAACTCATACTACCATCATTTTTCTTGAAGCCTTGTGCTGCCAAAAATACACAACATATGACTCCAATTTCATTGATATGTATCAAACTATCAAGAATTATTCAATAGCGTTCCTTTTCCTATGGATTTATAAGTTGGTTTAAACATGACCTTATACACCCAATAATTTTTATCAAATATATGATCAAGCAATCATTTTCCAATGCATTATAAGTATTACTTATTGAACACATATGTTGCTACCATACTATTAGAACAGGACCGGCAAGACCGAGGCATATGCCATACTGTATAAAGCTCTTGACATTAAACATTCTAAAGAAGAAAAGTTGAGAACTTACAGCTTCTACCATCAAATAATGAGTCACCGTATCTGGTATCAACAACTTGATACGTTCCAGCGATAATATCCATAATAAGTGTAGCCATTTGAGACATCAAAACCATAGGGTCAACTCCCAGATCCATTAGTTCTCTAGCTCTTTTTACTGTTTCTGCTGTGTTTGATGACATTGCTAACTCCAAAAGTTCCAGTAACTTATCATCCGACACAACTCCCATCTACAGTTAGAACTCCAAAGAATCAAATAAGCAAATGGAAGACTCTAAAACATCCACGTGGCTACAATCAGAGTTAGCAATTTTGACAGATTTCTTATGTTTTATCTATAGTAGGTCAAGCAAGTAAATCAAATAAATACACAAAAAACACTAGTCAACAATGGAACCTGTTGGACGCCGCTACAAGTGTACTTACTTTATACATAAAATTCCTAAAATAGATTTGTAGTGAATTAATAATGTTTGTACAACAGTTCGTTATAAAAATAAATATTATAAATTTGGACAAAACCTGTTTTTCATGTATACAAACCCCGGATCCGCCCATTTTGCCACATCCATTTACTATAGAAAATGAGGAAAACTGGTATATTACAACTTCAGGGAAGAAAACTCACAAGTTCATTCACCAGATCAGAAGTGATCCTTTTTCCTAATAAACTCAACTGATCCAACATAGTTTCTGCATCCCGAAGAGAACCCTCTACATTCAGAGCAATCAGATCTAAAGCATCTGATTCAACATCCAAATTCTCCTCTTCTGAAATTTTCCTTAACCTGTTAACTATGTCACTATCTTTAATTTTGCTGAAAATATACTTTTGGCACCTCGACAAAACAGCACGTGGCACATTATCCAGATCAGTAGTTATAAAGATGAACACGACACTTGGTGGTGGTTGCTCAAGAATCTTCTGGAATGCCAGCCATAACTTAGATGGTAATAAGTGACATTCATCGATAACATAAACCTCATGCCTAATAAAGGTTGACGTAGAAGGACCTATTTGCAGTTTCTTCATTAAAATCCTAACTTTATCGATCCCCTTCTTATTGGACCCGTCCATTTCAGTAATGACCCGACTCTTTCCTGAAATAAATTCAGCACACTCCTTGCAAATCCCACAAGGTCTCGTGTCTCCAGAGTCAAGACAATTTAAGGCTGCAGCAAAAATCCTAGCAGTTGATGTTTTCCCAGTTCCACGGGGACCTTGGAATAAATAAATTGGGGCAATTCTTCCCCTAATTATGGAATTCACAAGGGACTGGACAGCAACATTTTGACCGACTATATCTTCAAAGAACACAGGCTTATACTTATAGCTAAAACAATTACTATTATCAACAGATGAAGGAGAACCCTCTCCTAATTCCCCGTTTACAGCTACCAGCTCCAACCCTTCTTGACTTTTGTAACTCGTTGACCATCTCCTTCCATCTAATCTACTCGAAGCTTCTAAATCGATCTCACCATAGTTAGTCGAAAGCTCGTCATCTGTCCCAACAGAAGAACGATCTATGCTATCAGCACCATTTGTTAGCAATGGAATATGGGATGTCTTGTGGGGAAGCCTCTTCTTCTTGTAAGCACCTACAGATGACGCATGGCGCCTCCCATGATAATTGGTTTGGCTTCCACATAACATGCTGCTCCCTTTTCGTCTTAACGTATCAGAAAACGATGGAGAATAACAACTACCACAACCACCTCGTTTCGGGGTACTTCTCTTAGAGGATGACCAGTAACAAGGAATCCCACATCCCCCACGACCCGGTAAACCCAACTGATCATCATCGTCTTCATCGTCATCCATTCCTTCATCCCCATCAAGCAAAGATCCCGTCGTTGCATCCCATGATCCAACTGTACTTGGATTCTTAACCCAATATTTATTAAACGAACTTGTGGACAAAGCCGGTGTACTATAACAATAAGACGAATCATCTTTCCTACTACCACCTTTCAACAACTTCGATGACTTAATCCTAGACAACAACGGCGACGTCACCGAACTCCCGTTCACAACCAAATCATCCGTCTTAACATCATCATACTGTTCAACCATATTCAACTGTCTCTGCAGTTGAAGTTTCAAAGCAGCAGTAGACGAATGCGACGAATGCCCCATTTTCTTCTGCTTTTTCTTCATCAACGACGCCCTCCTAACCTGCGGCGTTATATTAACATTACCCACATCTTTACAACTACCAAACATCTTACCATACTTATAATCCTCACCACCCGTATCACTTCTCAAATCACCGTCGTTTCTCGCATCACTCAAACTATCATCAACACTCTCGTGTCCATCTCCTATTCCGTCATCTACATTACTTCTTTCTCGATTATTCCTAGACCCCCCATTAACCGAAACACTCCTCTCACTTTCCGATCTCTGCGTTTTCCAATTATACAAAAACACCTTTTTCTCTTTCCTCCTATTCCCAACATTATTCCCAACATTATTTCCAACATTATTACCAACATTATTATTATTACTACTACCACTAACATTAACATTAACACCTACATTGTCATTTCCAATAATATTATTATAATTATTATCACTAATATTTAAACCATTTATATTATTATTATTATCATTTCTACTACTAGTGCTAGTAAAAACAATATTATCATTATCATTATTTCTATTAGTATAATAATGATGATTATAATGATTAATATTATTATTATTACTAACAGATGAAGAAGAAGCAACTAAGGCCATGGATCTAGACGAACTGAGAGGCGACCGCCACGACGACGTCGTTCCAGGATCTCGAAGAGCTCGAGCTCCTTTCGCTTTTCGAATCTGAGTTAACTCTTTTTTCAGATGCATATCAACTCCTCCACCACCAGACATTTTTTCAATGCTCTGCAGTAGATCTCACAGATTCACTTACTACATATACTTACAAATATATGTATCTATATATTTTATAATATTTATTTGTATAGAAATTAGGGTTTTAATTGAAATGTGGTTCGAATTGGGGAGGGAAAATAAGATTTATTTTGGTTTTTTTGGTTACATTGAAATTGAAGAAAAAGGTAGTGAGAAATGTGTATGTGTGTAATAAAAAGGTTGTAGTTTTTTGGTTTCTTTGTTTTGTTTTTTAAATAAATAAAATAAAAAACATAATATTAGTCAGTCAATTGTGTTTCTTAAATGATTCCTCCGGATTTACCTCGCTTTTTGTCTGGCTGTTTTTTTTTTTCCTTCATTTTTTTTACTTTTGAAAAAAATGATTATTATGAATTTATGAGCATCTTTTTTAATGTTGCCAAATTTTCTCTTTTATGGCAGCCTCCATAAATATCTTTATTTTTTTCTTTCTAATCATTAATGGTATTAAATGAATTAATGAAACGGGTCATCTTTTTTTTGAATTTGTGTTTGGAGCCTTGTTAACTACTTTTCATATGTGATGTTATATGTTTGTTAGCTTAATTGAAAGTGACTAATATTATGTCATAACTTTAATCCATTCATGTACATATTATATGTTACTATGTTAGTTATAAGTGATGATCGTCACAACCTTTTATTTATCATTATGTGGTTGTCAACTATAAAAACATGTTCAATGATTCATGAATCAAAACTTTGCTTCTTATTATGAGAATTATGTTCATTGGATAATGGATAAATATAAGCAACAATTATTGGTTTATCCAATTAATTTTGACAATTTCCCTTGTCGTCATCTCTCTTTTTATAGAGACATACTATTCAACTGATTGTATTTTTTTCATTTTGAACGACTTGGGTGGTGTTTAGTTCATTTGGAACATTAGAGAACAAAATATTAAAGTTGTTCAAATTGAGATGTTGAATTCTTTAATTATAACTTACACTCATGAAAAATTTCAGACTCTAAATTTCGACACTACCCGCAAAAAATTACATATATTAGATATTACACATTTTAATACTAATTGATGTTGTTATGACTTTATAAAAGTTAAAATTTTTGTAACTTAAATATAAAGTTTTACGAGTATAAGTTTTAAGTCGATATATCAATCAGGAGTTGACCTAGTGGTAAGGAAAACACTTGGTGACTTAAAGTCACAAGTTGAATCTCCGATTGACACAAAAAACAATATTTCTTTAAGATACATTTACCAATAAATGTTCCCAGCATCCCCTTCCACACACTACAATACTATTTAATGTATAATGTATGTATCGTAACAAGATAATCAAAGTCAATCAGTCAAAGTCGGATAGTCAAAGTCAATCAGTCAACCAATCAGTCAAAGTCAAACAGTCAAACATATTCAAAGTTTTCCATATTTATCTTACAAATTCATGTATAAATATTATTTCAAATGTAATGAAAAATCATAACAAAATTCATATTCATTTTTTCAATCTTTTTAATCTCTCTAATAGTATTATAAAATTCCGCTGCAACGCGCGAGTATTTTGCTCATTCGTTATTTGTTTAAATCATTTGGGTTTAGCTTCCCAATTTCCCGAAACTTTGATTTTACCAATTATTATATGTTATGTTGTTATCTCACACATAACAAACTATTATATAAGTGTTATCGAAATTTTTTTGGTTTATGTAACTACTAGCAATACATGACTATGTTATCACCATCGAAGTATCGTTATTTCCATTAATCAAAGTATCATTACATGTTATGTTCGTACATAACATTATAAGATATTGTTATCAAAGTGTCATTGTTTACTTTTATATAAACATTATATTACGATCAATTTTCTTTTAGGTTAGATAAAAGGACATCCGCAACAACGCAGAGAACATCATCTTCTCGTTCATATTATATTACGTAAGTACATATTGTTTATTGCAAGAGTGAACGTATAATATATTAACGGGTCAATCAAACGGCCCGTTCAGATGGTTTACAGTAAATTCCATTTGTTGTCTTTATTATTTCGAAACTATATCGGTCATCTTTACTTTTGAAAAACTAATGCATTTACAATTTCTATTTTAGACAGGCATTTAAATCTCATAAGTTTTCATGCTGATAAGATGTTCTTCCTTATTAAAATCTCTTGACTAATTGAGCCATAAGTTTTCGTGCTGATAAGATGTTTTTCTCTGCTAGAATCTTCTCACTAATTCGGCCATAAGTTTGTTAGCTGATAAGATGTTCTTCCCTTCTAAAATTAGTGAGGAGATTATATTCTAACAGGGAAGAACATCTTATCAGCACGAAAACTTATGGCCAAATTAGTGAGGAGATTCTAACAGGGGAGAACATCTTATCAGCAAGCATCTAAATCTCGTGCTAAAACACAAGAACTGTGAGTACCACTAGTTATAAAAGTACAACCGTAATTGCAAACAGTTTTTAAAGGTAAGAATGACTAATGTAATTCCAAAGGGAAACGATTAATCTTCTTAAGTCCTAACCAAATAGCCTAATAATCCTCCTAGGATATTTGGTAAGGAGTTCTTATCATTTCCCATTTCCAAAATAATAAGAATGACTAGTAAAATTTACTAAAAACTAGTAAACCATAAAGACAATTCGTGTAATTTACTCTATTGTCTATGACTATATTAATTAATGCATAATCTAAAAAACACTGACCAAGCCCATTGTGTTTACTTTTGATCTAAAAAAAGGCCAATAGTTATTCTTAATATTTTTATGCAATTTGTAGCAAACAAAACAAACTATGTCTAATCTTTACTACAGTCGTTTTGTAGCAAAGTCCATGGATGGTTAATGGAAAGCCTTTAGTTGTTCAGAAGTTGAATCCTGAAGTGAATATTGAAAAAGCTGAGCCTTGTAAGCTGCCTATTTGGGTTAAATTGAGTGATATACCATTGGAAGCCTGGAGCTTGAGTGGAATTAGTACATTAGCAAGTAGACTTAGGAAACCACTTATGATGGACAGTATGACCGTAGAAATGTGTCATTCTGGGAGGGGTAGAGCAGGATTTGCAAGAGTTATTATTGAAATAGAAGTAGGAAAAGGCGTTTTAGATAAGATTTAAGTGTTGTATAAGGATGGCCTAAAGAACACTAAGAAAACTAAATTTGTTACAGTTAAATATGCTTGGAAGCCTATTGTTTGTAAACAGTGTAATGTCTTTGGTCATAATGAGGATAAATGCACCAAAAGTATGAAGAATAAGGATGTGAAAGGAGATAAAGAACAGATATTTGGCAATAATGAACAGAGAAGAGAACAAAATGAGGATGGGTGGATTAAAAGAAAAAGATTTGGCCAACAAACAAGAAAAGAGCAAAAAGTTGGTGGAAAAGCATAAAGTTATAAATAACAAGTTGTACACCAGAGACAATATAAATAAGTTGGCTTAGGATAATAATGAATCAACAGTAAAGGAGATTACTACAACAAATAAGTATCGTGTGTTGAGTACTGAACAAATGAGGTATTGGATTTCTTTAAAAAGATGAAAGTTGAATGGTATGTCAAAAGTGGAAAGAAGCCTACTGAGGAGGAGGAAAAAGAGTGGACAAACCAGATGACACAATATTTCAAAGATAAATGGCAAGAGAAATATCAAGGTAAGGAAATACATGATATAGAGGAAGATATATTGGAGGATGAAGACGATGCTACTAATACATTAGTGGTTGATGAAATGTTTGGTGGTGACACTCAACTTCTCAATTAAGGAAATGGAGTTTAAAATGTACGTTGGCATGGAATATTAGAGGTATGAATACTTCTATTAAGCAGAATGAGGTATTAAAATTATGCAAGATGAGAAAATTCAGATTTGTGATTTTACAAGTTTCAGTTACCCCCGCTGACCTTACAAGAAATGATTGTTACTAATTTATATGTATACTTGGCAGAAAATTAATATTTTCAAGCTAAATGAGTACGATGAGGTACCGTATATTATGATTATAACATTACACACATACCAAGGTGAATTAAATACATCATATAAAATAGAATATTATACTGAAACTAGTCAAGAGATACACTACGATTAAATACAATCGCAAGCGTAACTTATATTCAGAAGAGAAACAAGAAGCCAAAAAAAATGGAAGCAGTCAAATCAAAAGAAGCCTCCAACACCTTTCATACATGAAAGCTGTCGACGAAGCAAATTAAAATCCATATTTTAAAACGAGTAGTCTATTGTTTCTCAACTCGATCTTCTATAACACGAAATGAGCCTATGGGCAAATTCGGTAGTAGAGTTGGCTACCTTAAACAGTTACATCTGTGTATTGTTTGGTGTTTAACCCGCATCTCTCAACTCACAAACAAAACAACAAAAGCAAAAAACAAACTAATTTATCTGTCTAGCAAAGTCCTTCACAGAGCAAAATAAAAAAATGAGATTTCTTTTTTATTCAAGTGGCAACCGTACCGTCGTCGTCGTCGTCGTTGTAGTTTAGAGAGTGGCTGGCTGCCTGGCTGGCCCCACATGGGGTTATAAAGAATGATGCATGAGGAGCAGCAGATATGAGTGTATGTTTG
>JANDBE010000028.1:20688998-20699362 GCA_024320915.1 Erigeron philadelphicus
CTCCTAAATCCACCAATTTTTACCTTCTTTACATACAACACTTCGTACCCCACATGCTATATAGCACTAGTCGCCCCACTCTCCAAAATTCACCCATTTCCACATTTTTCAAAGGGCAACTTTTCTTACACCACATAACACATGGCGCAAGTCGCCCCTCTCTCCCTTTCTTCCCACTCCTTTTAGTCTAATAATCTTTATTAGTATTTGTTATAATCATCGAATGAAACAAGTTTTTTTTCTTTTGAATTATGATGGTCCGAATTCGCTACTAACAGTATTTGAACTTGGTTATGACCTTGTTTATTTCGACAAATAGTTAGATTTGGGTGACTCTCATTACTAAAACGAAAAATTTATGTTTTGTTCATGTTTTTATTATTTGTGATATACATATGTATGTTTGAATGATTTATACGAGAATTAACTACTAAAGGTAGCTAAACTTGATTACGTTCGTCTTTAGTTTGAAATTTTTTTTGTATCGATCATAAAAAAAAAAATTTGTTTTGTTTTGTTTTGTTTTACGTAATAAGTTGAATCGGAAGTTTTAAACTTAATACATCATATACTTTTACCTATTTAATGATGTTTGTTGGTTTTGTTCTTAGCCACAGTTTCAATCTTTCAATCCGCACATCTTAATATTAATATACTATCATATCATCATCATGACTTATTTATTGATTTATTTAAGAAACTTGGAGTTTCTCTTAAAGTTTTAATAGAAACAAATCACAATCACATAGCTATGGTAAAGTTTTTGATTATATGAGAAAAACAATTATTTTTCATCATCGGCCCGTAACATCGATTATATATGAGGTACAATCCGTATTAAAGTTTTCATTCATAAGGTATCATCTATCTATATTGAATGTTTGTATTGTTTGATTACTTGTGTTTTAACTGTTTGGGCAGTCAAACAATTTTCCTTTACAATCCGTATTAAAGTTTTCATTCAAAAGGATTGTCGTAAGGTACATTATGATTATGATATGATATTTGTAAACATAACCTTGAGTTATGTTCAAAGTACTTATTGTTCTATCTTTAGATTGCTCGAATAGTAATTCATGATTTCATGACATCAGTTATGCATTAAAGAACAAATTGTTCTATTGTTATTCACTAACGTGAATCATAACGTATTACCATTATGCATAAGAAACTTAAGTTTTCGCTTTATTAATTTTTAAGATTGCTTGAAACAATTAATGATTTCATAACATTAGTTATGCAATAAATGAACATTGTTCTTTGTTATTCATTAAAGTGAATCATCATGATTACGATTATGCAAAAGAAACTTCAAGGTTTCCTTACTAAGTAATTTTTTCGTTATTCACTAAGGTGAATCATAACTACGGTTATGCATAAGAAACTGAAAAGTTTCATTTTTTTGGATTGAATAAGAAATAACATGAGGTCATGTTAAAAGAGCATGTAGTTCTTTGCTACTTTTTGAATTTATTCAAAGCATGAAAAATTGTAGTTCATACGGTTATTTACAATAACAATTGAATTCAATAGTTGTTAATAAACTAAGGTTTATTAGACAAGAACTACAATGGAGTGCATATTCTCTTATTTTGTAGTTATAATGACAAATGTTGGAGATGTAATAAGACCTGTTTGCAAGAGTATGCAAAATCAATGATTTTTTTCCAGCATCACCTCCATTAGGATTTGAAAAGCACATATATAACCATGAAAGACTCGTTAAATCATGTCAACGCTTGAATATCTAATGGTGAAAGACCCGTTGGAAGCATGAATAACTATAAGTTATTGAATAAAACTACTATATGTAGTTCATATATAATAAAGAACAAAAGGTCCTTGTGTGATTCTTTGAACACATTCAAAGCAAAAATAGCTATCGTTTATTTGATTTTTGACATTATTTGTCATGTTAATAAACTACCTCATGTAGTTCAAAAGCTCTTAATGATTCTTCGTTGGGAATCATAACTAATATTTATTGTGCAACGAGCTATAATTTTTGATTTTGTTGGATCAAAAATCATAATCAGAAGTTACTGATTTGTTTGATGGAATTATGATTTGCTAGTAACATCAGTTTTTTTTTTTTTTTTTGAACAGTTAGTCGGTATTCGACATCAGGGAACACCTCACCGTATAATGGTGAAGTCATGCACGTACTCTAGACTACGAGATGTAGACCATAAGCCGTTACATGTAATTCAGGGAAAAAATCCACAGACTTGTCACTCCTAAGAATCGAACCCAAGACATGTGAGAAAAACCAGGGATGCATCTGCCAGTTGAACTAGGCTTCATTTGCGGTTATTTGTAATCTATAATTTAAAAAGTGAAATATGAATTATGAAAATGATTATTATCCACACTCATTTAAAGTCTAAAGGAAATATTTTGTAATTTTTTTTTTAATTTCTTATTAATTTATTTGTTTTATTTTTCATAAATCAATAAATAACTAGAATCTTAAGTAATTACGATACTTGTTATTTTGTTTTCTTAGAATCAACATATTTGACAAAATGAAAATATGTATATTTAACATTTTAGTTATCTTTCGAGTTCATATTTATATTTAAAACTTTTTTATTTATTTTAATATATACAACTTTAAATGTAAAAAATTTATAGTTAATTACATTTTTGGTCCCTATGGTTTGTATGTTTTTACAGGTTTTGGACACTTTCAGTTTTTTTTTTTTTTATCATTATTTTGGAAACTATTTGCCAATTTGGCACAAATTGACAGAGGTGTCAATTTCCAATCCATTTAAATGCCCCATGTGCGAACAATATCAGCTTTTCACATAACATAGAAACCATTATTACAACCCTTATTCTCTTTACATATAAAATTATGGCAACTGCTATTCTTGCAGATTTAGGCATATAGATTGAGATATAAAGGCATATATACGCAAGACTTACTGATCAAAGATATATATATATATATATATATATATAGTGGCGAATTTCGGTGGTTGCGTGGCGACATAAACATTAGGGTTTGGATTTCTCCTTAGCAACTCTCACTCCGCCATATGATGAAAAGGTCGGCCATATGTTTCTGTATACTCAATTAAAGCATTTTGGATTGTTGTCTCGTTTGCAACGTTAGGATGATTGTTCAAACGGGTAAAATTTGGTTGAACGGGTGAATTAAGTGCACATGTGCCTCCATAATTTAGCCATCACAATGTCTTCGTCCCGATAATTGGCCGGTTGGTTTTTGAGATTGCGGAACATATTGGTATTCACGTCTAATACGTTTTTTTCTCTTTGGTAATTCGCCACAAACAAGAAAAGAAAAGTACTTTGTTATTAACCGAACAAACAACATAAACCGTCTAACTTCGATGATTTTTGAGCCATCTCTATGATGAAATTCTGTTGATCAAGCTTCTACTGATGGATGTGATTCTACGTCACTACAGTATTTTCAGTAGAAAGCTTGATCAACAAAATTTGGTCACAACACAAAAACATACTGAATCAAGCTTGGGTAAATTCATTTCTTTTGACCTTTTTCAAACCATAACTAATTTTTTGTTGTAAATGTTTTTGTATAAATATGTGAGATTTTATAGAACATGGAGAGAAAAATAGGAAAAAAGGGTAAAAATCTAAATGGCTTTGTTTATATTTATAAGGTATACTAAAAGGTAGCCGTTAACGGTTATTTTCGATTGAAAATACGAGATATGTGGGTAAAAAAATGTGTTGGGTTTCGTTTTTTTTTGTCTTTTCGATCTACCCACCAGCTAGGTGTCCAGAGCAGAAAGGTAATCGCGAGGGGCGACATCTGATGCTTCGGCGTCTCACTCCAAACAACCTAAATCACCTAAATGTTATAATAAACTTTTTTTTGGACATTAGTAGTCAACTTTCCATTTAGCATCGAAGTCGCGAAAGCGTGCTAAAAGTTTTTTTTCTTTTCATTTTTGATTTTCGTTTAATGTGAAATAAGTTGGTCAAAGTCAGAAGTAATGAGTCGTCGCTAAAACAAAGATTCCAACAATAAATTTGGGTGCATTTTTTTCTCTTTTCTTGTAGTGCAATAACATAAAGTTAGTTGTGTTATTGTTAGTGATTCGTTCCAGTAACTCTTTGTCTAGTATTTTTACGTGTATCATATTTCCATGTTCATAGAATGAACATCATCAAGTCTACTACATGTTACGGAGTATTGATTAATTGTCGATTCAAATTAATTAAAGTTGAGGCCTATCATATCTCATATATATGCATGCTTATTGCATGATTATGAGTCATAACTAGATAACTAGCTAGATCTATTAAGTGATGGATTTTGAAAAACGAATTAGAACATGCAAAAATTCTTTTTAAATAAGTGTAAATAATATGAATCTTCTGTATTTATAGTACACTATCTATCCTTTTTTAATTCATAAAAATAAACACGAAATATACAAAAATTTTTCTCCTTTCAAATGTCTATTTATTTATACTTTGACGCAAAGACAAAAAAAAATTCGTATTTTTGGTGCATATTTTTTATTTTCTTTACGGTGTGCAAGTGTATTATTTGTACACAAGTCTGCCCCTGGCCGGTTTTGTGTAACAAATTTGGCAAGACTCCAAAGTCCAAAATATTGTAGCTGAACAAGTCCAAATTAGAAACATTCGATGGTCAGTGAAGTCAAACATTAATTTATGAAGAAACAACTGAAGCGGAAGACTATGTCAGCAAGTGACTACAAAAGTCAGCGGTCGACTAGAAAGTTCAGCAAGAACGTCGTCAGGCAAACGGTATTCAGAGACCATCTTAATATTATAACTATAAATTTTAACAATAAAACAAATTTTGGCATTAAAGAACAGTTTATCAGTAGAGAATTAATATTAATACCAAACTATTTGATAATTTTACCATATTTGTACAGTTCATATTTGTACGGTATGTAATAATACTTGTACATTATGGTAAGACAATTGAAAAGAGTGATACAAATATCACCCCCTTTATCAATATCTGTGTTAAAAGAAGATTTTATCAAAGTTTACACAATGATATATAGTTCACATAAGATACTAAATTCAGTTCAAATATCTATGTTAAAAGAAAATTTTCTCAATCTGTGTCACAACGACATACATTAAGCGATGAGCTAGGCTTTAACAATTAACGACACGCGTGACACGTCATTTTCAAATATGTATAGCAACGACAAGGGAGATTTCGTCGCAAAAACTGTTTTTTCTCGTACGTAGTATGAAGTGTGAACAAGCTCAAAGACTTCTCACAAGATTTTGATTCCTTAAGACGAGCTAAGCCATAATGAAAACAAAAATAAATTTTCTCCAAATATATGTACACAACAAAAATATGCAAGGTATTAAAAATAAGTTAAATGAGATTAATGATCTTAGTAACGGGCTACAATTAATATGCATAAAAACTTTGTACTTTCCATGTTAAAATTAGTCCATCTCCGAGTTTTATGTCGATTGTACAACTATTTAATGCATTTTAACTATAACTTGACATGCGTTTAGCAAAACCCTTATTGTATACTAGCTTAGTACCCGCGTGATGCGACGGTGATAGTTGTGACGGCGACGGGTGGTGATCGCGGCGAGTGGTGATAGTGTCGGCGGCAAGTTGTAATGGTAATGATGTAAATATAATTGATCGAAAGGGATGGTTGATGTATATCAGAAGATAGGAGACTAATGATGTAAATTAATTCATTAAGGATAGAATGATAATTTCGCATCTCTTCTTTTACTAAATTTTCAACAAGGGTACATAATGTAGTTTAGAAGTAAAGATAGAAGACTAAAACGTTAAACAATCATCAAAAGATCGATACAACACTAGCGCTAAGCCTTGAAGATAAAACCATTAGATGTAAATACTTGCATTCTGCACATTATTAAAATAATAAAACCCTAAGATTGCCATGATTATTTTAATGACATCAAACGATTTAATTATCTTTATTATTTAAGACATGACCTACGTACAAAATACAATTAGCTAGCTTAATTAGAAATCATATGTGAAACATATATATGATCTCCATCGTTCCAAATAGTCGTCAATGAGATATAATTAAGTTTCTCTTACCAAGTTTATACTAATATGCAACTTAATCAAGTTATAATTATACGTATAGCCTATATATAATAGAGCAAAAATTACTTGAAAGGGTCAATGAAATCTTTGCTTCCTTCAGTACTCGCCATCGAGTTCCATTCCCAAAGTCTATCAGCAAATGTTCCTTGATGAACTGCTCCGGGCAAGTGATTAGGCGCGTGAAGTGCGTTCACATGCATTGGGGGCGTCTGTTCGTGTTGTGGGTACAAAATATTATTAGCTGACATATTTGGAGTAGAATAGTTGTTGGAGGAAACATTGATTAATTGATGATAAGTATGGATGTTAAGAAGTTGTTGTGATGGTGGACAATTGTCTACTAGAGCTTGTTGAGTTGAGCTTAATGGTGTACGAAGATTATTGATACTATTAGGGAAGTTGGTTAACGATGAAGCCCCCTGTATGATATTGTTGTATGAGGTGTTAATAATGGGGCTGCTCGTTGAGATGCCGAGGGAAGTTGCAACAATGTTGCTGGCACTTTCAACTGCTCTTGAATCGCTAATTTTTTCTTTGTCATCGTGAGAAGAGGACTGGCCTTGATGAAAACAGTTCAAACTCGACGTATTTCTAGTTGTTTGAAGCGTACGTGGGAGACATGGACGATCTTCTACTCCTGTTCGTTTGTAAACCCTACATAGTGAAATTTCAGGCTGCAAAAATACGTAAGAGAGAGTAAAAACCGAATCACAAATATATATATATATATATATCAATCAAACAGACATATATGTAACCTAGACATATGTATTACATACTGCCAAGATAGTAAGCATTTAAAACTAGAGGTGATATTGATATGCATTTAAAGCCAGCGGTGACATAGTTATATATACTCGTATAAATTTATGATTCAATAATTGTATATGTTTCATTGCATTTCTTCTAAACTTTAATTATACATTGACTGGCTTGCTTGTTCATCTTCCATTAACTTTGAAGTAGTAATCGACCTTAAGATTTTAAAAGAAGTAATATATGCCTACCTTTTGTAATCTTTCGAATTCGTGTTGGGGTAATCGATATTCGTTCATGATCCAACTACTTCGAATTCCTTTTGGAGCTTTACCAGAGTAAAAAACAAGGGTTTTTTTCAACCCGATGGATTTCAAGTTATCCGTTCTGATCATTCTATCAGCTCCGGTTGCCTTCCAGTAGCCGGAAGTTGTCACACGGTTAGGTCGATCCCCATTGCGGTATTTTCTGTCTCTTGGCACATAGAAAAACCATTCTTTCTCCCCTATTGCTGCTAAAGCTATGAAACAACACAAGTGCAAACAAATTAAAAATCCAAGATATGAACATACATCTTTAATTTATATATCTTGATTATTAAATTTATAGAAACTGTCTACTAGTAATTATTAGATAATGGTATACTAGCTACAACTAGATTAATTAGGGTTAAGTTCAAGAAGCAAAAACAACTTTTAATTATCATACAAATTAAAGAAAACCCAAAATACTAATAAGTAGATCGATACAACCGTAATCAACAAAAGATAACAAAAAAAAACAAGTATGTATATACACACTTGTCACTAAGTAGGAATTTTTAGGATAGAACACACCAAAGTAACTTTTTAATTGAAAGGATGAAACACACCAAAGTATAATTGCACATATATATATATATAGTTAATCAAGTGAGTACATTGAATCATCATATAGATTTAGTGGATCTATATAAATGATGAGCTAAAAGTTTCGCTATCGAGAAACGATATATACACACACAAACACACACTACCTCAAAGAAGAAGAAGAAGATAATTCAAACCCTAATCGGCCAGATCTGTTAGAATTATAGGAAGATAGATGATCACTATATATAGATTTAAAAGAATAATTGAAGAAATGAACTCATATTGGTTGACTAAAAACTTTCATATAAATACAAATTTTGTTTCATATGTATCTATCTATATATGTATATATATTGAAATAAAGTGATGTATGTATATATATATATACCAGGTAGTTCCCACGGGTCATATCGGTAAAGATCAAGAAAAGTGATGAGTTCAACATTAAATCGCTTGCCCTCAACCTTACGTCGAAGGTAGAATTCGATAAGCTCTTCTTCAGTTGGATGAAACCGAAACCCTGGCATTACCATGTCGTTTTCGTGATCATCCTCATCATTACCTTGACGATCTTCTTGCTGCCTTTCATTTCTTATCTCTTGCTCTTCTTGGTTCATCATCCTTGTTCGTATTGCCATACACCGTTGACCAATATATATTAATTAAACACCAATATCATTTATCTAGCTTCAAGCCCTTTCTTCAATACCCTAGCTAGCTAGCTTATATATATATATATATAAGTTATATATATAGAGCTAAGAAAATTAAAAAGTCATGAAAAGCAAGAAGGATAAAAAAGAAAAAGAAAAGAATGATACATATAAAGTATCCGTACACAAATAATAAATATTTTATATATATACAACTTCTAGCTAGTTAGGTTTTGTGCTTTTGTGTTAACTTGACGTGGGATAGTGATTAGCACAGAAAAAATGTACATAATTTTGACTAATAGTTGAGTTATAGAAGAAGCTAGACTTTTGAGGGCCTACATATATATACGAAAGATATGATGAAGATGAATTCATGTATACAGAGGTGAATTAGAAATGAGAAAGGGACAGTTTTTATAGCAAGGAACAAGTTGGACATACAACACGTTGGTGGTGGGTTTTGTGCTTTCTATATCCATACTATACTCATTATCCTAATACTAATACTATTTAAGACTCATATTTTTCTAAATTTCGCTAATTATTTCACCTAATATCATTTTGACAATTATTAAAACACGTGTAGAATCTAGAATGTACCATGCGGTACGGCTAATTATAATTTCAAGTTTCAAAGTTAATTAGTGTGCAATATAGTTGGTTCTATACTAATACTAGTACTCATATCTTTCTACAATCCGCCAATTATTTCATTATAAAATATCATTTTGAGTTTTTGACAACTAGTATTAAGCTAGCTAGCATATATGTAGAATCTAGAATGAACCATGCGGTAAAGGTACCGGCAAATAACTATATATTTCATCCGTTTCAATTTAAATGTCTAAATTTGACTTGCTAAGTCTTTCTTCTATGACTTTGACCGTACGTATTTATGTTTGTATAATATAATACGTAATAAAAGTTATATCAATAAAATACATCTAAAGCTCAATCTCTATATATTTTACATTAATTATCAAATAACACATAAAAAACAATTTATGAAAGACTTCAAAAGTTAAAATAAGACATTTAAATTGGGACAAAAGGAGTATAATTTCAAGTTTTAAGTGAATTTTAATATTACGAGTAGTATGTATATGCAATATAGTTGGTTTTCCTAAGACGTGATAGTAGTTTGTTACTTAACTTTAATCAACAATAATAAAAGATTAAATGGCTAAAGTTAATAGTTAATAAGTTTGTCCAAGCTACAATGGACTTTTATTAGACTTTGCTTTGTTTGAACTTTGTAATTGGTTTGACCATGGCAAAGTAGGCTTAAATCAAGATGGGATGTTACTCTAGTGTTTTTTAACCTTAAAAATATTTTATTTATCGGAAAACATGACCAATAAAATAATATTTAAAAGACAAAGATTATTTTAAAGAAAATATGGTACATAAGTAACCCTTTAGGGGTTTTAGCCTTTTAGGAATGGTTTTCTCGTAAATTAAGCGACTAAAGCTACTTTATAACATAAGTTTCACAACATCTGGTTATCTTATATACACTTGTCAGACCCTATATCTTCTACGTAATATCTACTTATATGTATGTATTGCATGCTTGTTTCTTATTTGCTCCTATGACTTGTTGGGATAAGGATGATAGGATTTTTGTATATGTTACTTTTGAGTCATAGATTTGTTGAAGTCTTGTTAAGGCAAGTGCTCGCTTAGAGCGTCAACGAGAAGCTCTATCAGCGAGCCCTCAATGACCTCATTGTCTTCAAGTCAAGGATAAGTTCAATGACTCACTTCCAGTATTTGTAAGTCAAATTTAGGCGGGAGTTTGAAGATAAGAAGACTGATCCCAAGGACACGTGTTGATCAAGCAGATAGAAGACATGTGACCTTGTACCAAAATGATAACTGTGCGTTATTCTTTCATACCCGTTTGGGAAAGAAGACAAGATAAAAACAAGGCACCCTGCAGATCAGTCTTATCCTCCAATAGATGGTTGAAAACCTTGATGTGTCAACATCTAGATC
>JANDBE010000028.1:20725364-20737004 GCA_024320915.1 Erigeron philadelphicus
AAAATGTATTCAATTAAAGATAAATAAAGAAAAAAAATACATAAT
Source organism: Erigeron philadelphicus (assembly GCA_024320915.1). NCBI lineage: Eukaryota > Viridiplantae > Streptophyta > Magnoliopsida > Asterales > Asteraceae > Erigeron > Erigeron philadelphicus. Next base: position 20,725,410 of record JANDBE010000028.1, read on the forward strand.
ATGTATATAGACCTTCAGATTGAGCAATAGAGATAGTGGAAAGGCGAAAACGATCACGGAGATGATTAGTGGTTTCTTGATCTTCTTCTGCTATGTCGTCTTCGCTTCTGATGTAACTGCCGTCTTCGATTGGATTCGTTCAATTCAATTTAATTTCTGCTGAAATTTTAGGGACCTAAGAATTTTGATAGCAAACCCTAGGTTTTGATTTGATTGAAATGGTTGATTTCGCGTGAAAAGAAACGGCGGACGAAAATACGAATCGATTAAACATTATTAATCGCAATTCAGCCGGATTATAGACGGCGGCCGGAGAAAAAAAGGAGGTCGGGGAAGAATGGGAGGGCAGGGAGGAAAGAGAGCGGGAGAGAGAATTAGGGGAGATATGGAAAGAAATGAGAAACATTGAGTAATTTTGGGGTTTTGTTTAACTGGTGAAAAGACAGATATACCCCTCCGTGTTAAAATTGTTTGTATGGTGTTTCCTTTAATCTGAGCCGTAGATTAAGATAGATGGATGGTCAGGATCTATTTTCTGGTTTTCACAAAAAAAAAGAGTTTGCAAATGATCTTTTCACATTTTAGGGAAGGAGAGATTTATTTAATCTCTTCCTTATTTAGATAATATTCTCAGCCGGGCGCCTTTCCCACGCAGGATCCTTCGTAACACTGCGGGTTAGCACTTGTCCGTTTGGCAGGCCCTTCGTAGTGTAATATGGATACGCCATCAGGAACCTACTAGTTATATAATATTCTCTATTAGTTCTAACTAATCACTTAAAACGAACTGTGTAACTTTTAACCTGTTAATTCACATAAGACTTGTTTCTCTCTAACTTTTACTGTATTAGTTTTCACACTAATGTTTAGTGTTTTGGGTCATCACAAATAAAATATAAACCAATGATTTTAGTCCTGCATAAAAGAAAGAAAGAAAGAAAGATGTGCAAGGTTGATTTCCTAATCATGGAGGGTTAAGTTCATCTGGCAATACCATGTGCATCTAGCATCTATAGGTCCACTTCTCTCATTATTTATCTTCTCTTTAACTATGTACTTCAATTGTCCCTCCATCATTTTCATTTATACCTATTAATATTTATATATAGACATATACATATCTACATGTTACTATATTTATATATTTTGTGTTATATATATACAACCTCCATCTATCTCATATAACTAGAAAGTACCTATACAATGAACACCAATAGTCCAGCACCTTGCCACACAAGATCATGGTACTCTTTTTCTTTTTTCATTTTTCAATGACAAATTAAACTTTGAAAAATAATGCATTACATAACTTATATTTTGCCTTTTTTTTTATTCTAACAATGTTCTTGTTTTGGGTTAATTTAAATTGATATCCGAATTAAGGTCAATTAGTGACGATTCATTGAGGAGGTACGTGTTCTTTGCAAGTGAAAGCTGCATACAAGAATTGTTAACTGCTTCAGATTCCAATAGGAATTGGAATGGGGTGAATAATGGGAATGGAAATGAGAATGATGGATGGAAAGTGTTGGCATATGAAGACGGTGTTGAGATATCAAAACGTCGGTCTGGATCTGGGTCCTTTCACACTTTTAGAAGCCGATGGGTTCTTAAATCCGTCTCCCCTGAACAATTCATCACCGTTGCTAACGCCATTGATGCCGCCAAGGTATTGTTATGACTTATATTAATTTGTGAACATTTATATTAACGAAAAACGTTGCATGACCTATTAGGCTTATACATGCAAACATAATTTTTACGTTTACAAGTAGAGACAGAGCTAGCAGGGGGTAATTACAGGATGTTCGGCCCCTCCAATCAACACAACTTTTTATGTAAATTTATTTTTTAAAGCTTAATTAAATAAATGTTGATTTCCCCAATCGGCCTCTACCAGTCAAGCAACCGACCAGTTTAATGTCAAATCATGTCTCCGCCACTGTTTAAAAGTGTAAAAACTTTGGAAGAGCTTAAAATTCTTTTTCTAAGCATGAGATAAACATTGTGTGTGTAAAAATTTCATATAGTTATGATAGGTTATTATGAATGATCAATATTTGTTTGAACAGCAATGGGACTCGGATTTGGTAGAAGCAAGGTACATAAAAGATCTTGATGAAAATCTTAGCATCATACGATTAAGGTTTGGAGAGAGTTCAAAGCCACTATTTCGTAACCGAGAGTTTATCGTGTATGAGAGACGAGAAACAATGGAGGATGGAACTCTGGTAATATATATATGTACTCATTTCATCCCACATTAACATCTTATATTTGACTTGTCAAACTCTTCAGCTTTTAACTTTTACCGTAAAATTTTTTGTTTGTATAGTAACATTTCACATTAAATAAATCGATAATTTGGGTTTTAAATATACTTATATTGATATAACTTTTATCAAAGACTGTATAACACAAACAAGATATCTACGGTCAAAATTAACAAAAAGACTTGATGAGTTACAATAGTTTATGATTTAAATTAATCGTTACAATTATTTGATGTTTAAAATATAAATAAATATATATTGAATTGAAGGTTGTAGCAGTTGCTTCATTACCAAAAGAGATAGCAGCAGGATTGCAACCAAAACAGAACAATTCAATAAGAGGGTTGTTATTGCAATCAGGATGGGTTGTAGAAAAACTTCATGATGATGATGATTCATGCATGGTCACTTATGTTGTACAGGTACTATATATATACAACCACTCTCCCCTTATTAAATTTACTTATTTCCATATTTTTTTCACGTACTCATGATAGATCTAATATTGATTATTGTTATTGTATGTATCCCGTATTAATAATGTTATGTAAATGGTGTCAATTTATTAAATTTGTGCAGTTGGATCCAGCAGGATGGTTACCAAAGTTCTTTGTGAATCGATTCAATACAAAACTGGTTATGATCATTGAAAATCTTTGGAAACAAGCCCAAGCTTGCTCTGCTATTCCTTCAATTACTGATCCATCATGAATACTTAATACTTAAATTTAATTTAATTGCTTCATTTTTGCTTTTACTTTATTTTCCTTTTTCGTAACAAATCTTTGGCAAACCGATAAATACGTTATTGCATTTTCATTTTTTATCTACTATATATTTTTTCAAACTAATTAAAATACTTATCATTGGTATCCATCACATGGTTTTTATTACGAGTATTTTATCTAAATTTTAATCAAACTAATTATTGTAAATGGTTAACAATATATGGTTCATGATGAGATAATTTCTTCTTATGAAGTTTTAATTTTCAATATTGCCACCTTGAGCCAATTTATAACCATTTATGGTAGAATATTTTTTTTAATTGAAGAAATATTTTTTTATAAAAAAATTATTTTTGGCTTAGATATATAAATAAAATAAAATTACAATAACTGTTTTATCTTTTTGCCAAAAGAATTGATATATGTATATTACAAATTCACGGCCGCGTGTTGTAGCGAGCCGCAAGAAAAGGAGTTTTGCTTCACAAGTTTCGTATATGGTGATAGTGACTTAATTATGCATGCATATTTGTGTTTTGTAAATTTAAGTATTTGATAAAATATTTTGAATTTATAGGAGGTTGTCATATTTTAATATTTAATCGATTGCAACAATGAATAACACCATATGACCATAACGTAGTCAAACAATCTAAGGTTTCCGCTAATTAAAGATGATTGTATTGATCCAATAGATCACTACGCCATATAAAATCATTTGATCAAATGTTTAATTAACATCTTTTCAATAGATTAATGACACACGTTAGTGAGGCTCGAAATAATAATGCTAAGATTTAATGTTGTTACATATCGGTAAATATACATTGATTTTTAGGGACCGATTATTGTAACCAAATATTAAAATAAATGTCAATTATAAAAATTTGTCTATGTAGTTTGTTAAAAATTGCAGGTTTCATCTTTCCCTTTTACTAATTACTCGTACTGTTTTAATCTCTAACTTCTGGTTTACGTCCAAACTTTAATTTTGGTCAAAAAGTCGGACCAAAACTGTTGATAAAGCTCTAAAGTTAGAGACCAAACCCGTACTTTATACTCGTAAAAGATATGGATGAAAACTGTAATGCTTGACAAACCAGAAAAACGATCTATTTAATTAACTCTAAAGTAAAAGAAACATGATAAGTTTTCTACGATTAGATTATGATTAAAAAAAATGATGCATGAAATATTAGAGTATAATTATATACACTAATGATTTTCGTGATCCATAACTATTTCATTTTTTATATTTGAAACAAAACCTACATGTTTATTCATACGTGCGTGTTTTTGACTTTTTGTCTGTATAGTTTTATCTATATAGTTTTTCTATATTAAAGCATATATATCTAAGTTAATTAGAGAACAAGTAAAAGTAAAAAGTTGTAATGTGAAAAGAGATGAATGAAAGCATGTGAAGTATGACAATGGGCGTATTATATATTTATATGTGTGTTGAAACAGTGCATGTGCAATTGGCAGGCCCATCCAACCATAAATCCATAGTCACCATCTTTCTTAATTGGGTTAGCTTAGATACATATAAAACATGCCCCCACTTTCACTTATAACCTTTTTAACCACTTCTGAATCCAAAATTTCAAACTTTATCTATCAAGTTAAATGATCTTAATTAATTTCAATGTATTAATTGTGAAGTTTAAATTTGTTTCATATCATAATTATTGGAGCCTAACATTAAGTATCTTTACTTATAAATGGTTTTATTATATTTGATATTGCATGTGAAAACATTAATACATGTACATAAATGTAACTCAATTAAAAAGTCGGGTAGGGTAAACTACATTTAACTAGAAAAAGGAAAAATGGACATAATCAGTATATATGTAGCGCATTTAGATTAATTAATTGTAACCCGTCACCTAATTATCTATCAAAAGTATTGTCACATTAGTAGCATGTTCTTACCACCACCAACGTACACAACTTTCTCTTTTACCTCATAAACCATCATCTTCAAATTAAATTCCACTTTTATATAGAAATACAATACAAATACATTTAAACATAATAATAGATACTAATAATAGAAGAGTTGATTCAAACACCAATTTTTTTAATCATACATCACCAAACGTTTTTTCACAATATCACCTCAAACACATTTGGTGACATACGAGTGATAATAAAAGATGTATGGATCATCACCTTAGATATAAACATTAAATTCTAAAAATTAATATAATAAAATTTGAAAAGTTACCTTAACATTAAGATAAAATAATGTTGACTTCTTCTTGTGTTAAACTTTGAATAGAAATTCAACATAATTTATTACTCGTATTTACATGTTAAAAACACTTGGACGTTTGGCATGTAGCATTTTCACGATTCGTTATAGATTTAGGCTTTTAGCCATTAGCTATTAGGCCATAATAGTTACATATGCTCTTTTGGATGTTGGGTTGTGATGTCTTTGACAAAACTATAGATCTGGACTTTAAGTCTGTAACTTTTAGCCATTGGCCATAAGCCCATAATAGTTGCACATAAGTTTGTATTGGGAGCCTGTTAATCCAAAGTGACCCAGAACACGCAATGTGTCTCTATTTCTTTTGGTTTGTAAATTTGGTATTCAGCTAAACCTATCTTAGAATTAAAATTGAATAATATATATAAATTAGCACAATGTTTTAGTAACATTCATAATGTTACTTTTGTCTCCCATCTCGTATCAAGCCTGTATCCAACGTCACCAAAGACTACTGATAATTTACCGTCACTAATTTTGGTTAATCCTAACCTATACTACTGGCTTCGTTTTTTGATCGTTTGAATAAACAACTTTTTTTTCCTTTCTGTTGTTTTTTTTTTTCTTTTCAAAATATAACTATAAAAACACATCATTAGTTCCCGATATAACTATTTTATATTTTAATATACACTCTGACTGATCAAGTGTTCAGTGTAGGACCTTTAGTCAGTTTTTACACTATATACAGCATTGGTGACGTCGCATAAAGTTCTGGGAGGAATTTTTCATAGTAGTGAAAATGTGAAATGAAAAGAAAACAATTAAAAATAAATTAAACAACTTCAATTCTTCACTACAAAACAAATTTAAGCGTTGAAAGTCAAAGTAAAAAGAGTTAAATTCTTTCCTATATTACTACCTATCGAGGTCTGCCACTTGGTGTAGCGCGAATGGCTCTGAAGTTTCTAATTATTAAAGAACGACAGTTTCTAACTTTCTATTGAAAATTTCATGTTGGTTTCAACATTCAACGATGGTTGCAATTGCATTACAATGACTTCCCTATCATTGGTTATTTTCTTTTCCATGCCACTACTTGCATTTCATTTTTAACTCCACATGCATTTGATATCAATTTTATATATATTATTTTATTTCAATCTGGGATTACAGAATCAAATGTGGTTGCGTCGACATATACTAAAAGTTACAATTTCTTTTTATGTTTTTGATCACGTTGAGAATACTAATGTAAAGCATATATGTATGTTATTCATTTTATCAGTTGACTTAAATAAAAGTTTGTTAAATTGTTCATAAACACAAAATGAAATTTGCTAATTAGTATACACTCAACCTTCGTTCACATAAATATGCTTTGGCATGAAGTCTTCATTCCCTAAACACCAAGACTACCTTAGAGCACCCCCAATGGGGCATAAATTGGAGAGTATTCACTTCGCCATTGGGTGTGCTATGTATTTGAAGTGTATATTGGAGTGATGAAATGTATTGGCCGGTAACCACAATTGTTTTAGAAGGTGTATTGAAATGTATTGAATGTATTGAGTATGAATGTTTAGGAGTGTATTGAAATGTATTGGATGTATCGGGTTTGAATAAGAGAATAATTTATTGGAAATAACTTTTGCTGATGTGGCGTTAATTTGACAGTGTATTGGGGAAGACCATTGGGAACGCTCTTAAAGAAATTTGTCATCAAACATAATATATAATCATCCACGCTGCCTTGTCTTCATGGTCTTATCTAAATATGAGGCTAAAGCACATGGTATCTCCTTCTCTTTCCTTTGATAAAGAAGGGATGCTCATCCCACCATATTTAGAGTTATGGATAAGTGTACGTAAATAACTAGGGACGAAAGTCACGAAATGTGATAGTGTACATGAACTATCAAGACCTCTATTGTATGCACGAACTTAGTTTAAATATTCAAAACATGTAATATGGTATATTATGAGCTGACACATATACGTTTTTTATTGGCCGGCCATATATAAATAGTAAGATGATTGAATTTTTTTACTAAGTTTGTGCATACAAAAATGGTTTTTAAACTTCGTGTACACTATAACTAACATTGTGTTCTTAGTTAGTTACATTCAGGTTAACAATCAGAATTAGTATTGGTAACAAAATCCGATTGCATGCAGGATTAACATGAGACCGTGAGAATAAAGGGACTCACTTCGATCCCATCTTTAACTTCTCCCTCAAGACGCAATGAGTATAGAATATGGATCACATTGCAGGCTAACAAATTCATTCCCTTTTACCAATCCGCTACATACTTTATTGTATCTCATACTTATTCTTACGCCAGAAGTGGTTCGCTTAAATATTGTCACGAAGAAGTAAGAAAACATAGTCATGTAGTTATCAGCTGGCAAATCTGATTACACCTTCCATCAATCAAGAAAACTATATATAACTTAATGATAGAAAATTACTAGAAGATTACAAGATATATGTACATACATACAAGTTATATAGAGCTACTATCAAGTTCATGAAAGAAACATAAAAGAGAATGGAGGATTGGTTTGTGAATTTTCAATGATGTCCAATTATATATTGCTTGAGTTATTGCATCGTCCTAATTAAAGAATGCTGCAACCGCCACCATCACGAGCTAAAGGATACCCATACATTTGTCCATATTGATAATTATAAGGATTGTTGTAATACACAATTGGGAAATTTTTATCGGTGTCCTTCTTCTTCTCTTTATGAGGTCCTACACTTACAATTTCGACAACCTTGCGTTTCTTCCTCAAGCATTTCGCGACAGAAACGGGATCAACATCCCCAACCACGATTAGTAGCTCCTTCTTTAAATCCACTGTTACCTCGTCGATGCGAGCTAGTTTAGTGACGGTCTTTAGTACCTCTTTCTTGCATTTTTCCGAGTGCATGCTAACTTTTAGCTTTATTTCCTATAGTTTTAATTCAAGACAAAATGTCAAGAAGAATTAAGTAAATATGAAAATCAAGTATATATGATGTGTAGAGAAATGGAAAGGTTACCTGAACCATAGTATACAAAGTATTGGACCAAAGTACTACTCTGTTGTCAAATCAAATTCATGTAGAATTTATAAGCTCAACTCGATGTCGACAAGACCATAATACCTAACAAATTGACTATGCACATTGAAAGACTTTTGACTCGTTAAAATGTCAATTTCTTAAGGACGTCTAAAATAAATCTATTGGTAAGAAAGGTATGTTTTCTTTTCTTTAAATATTATTAATTAAGTACGTACGAGAATATATGTAACTTAACTAATTCTTAATGAGTGTGTAGTTTATGTATATATTGATGATTTATCAATTTCCTGATCAACTCTAGATTGAACTCCTATGGAGTCGTAGAAATTATATATATTATTCTTTTGCGGTAAATAACCAAATTACAATATTTGAGTTATAACTTGAATGTAAATGCTCTTGGAGTCTTGGTATCAAATCTTTTGCCTTCTTGTAATGTTTTAATAATTAGTTTCATACAAGTAGAGCTAGATAATAATTTGATAATTATTTAGATCCATTACTACTAGTCGTCCATTGACTTGGGTCCTAGCTGCTAGCTAGTGTTTCATAGAAATGGACATTTAGTTTAAAGTAATTGAGTTGCTTTGAATCAACGTGATTAGTTAATTCAAGTTGATAGTTAATGGTTGACTAATATATTCGTAGAATGGATGTTTTTAATTTTCTAAAAGTTTATTTGTGTGAAAAAATGTGTGATTAGAGATCTTTATGACAAGATTATCTATAAGGGTATTCAAAATCAGGTATCTAAAAATTCGGATAGACAATCTGATAGTGGATTTGATCATCTGAATCCAATATTCAAATGTCTAAAATTTCATATTCGGATACTGAATTATCATTACGTACCCAAACATCCAAGTTTTGCTTTAAAATGAGATTAAATTTATCACTAGACAAAATTAACATAAGCATACTAAGCAATAAGCATTCGGGTTCCAAAACACGTACGTCCTAACACAAACATAACAAATTACAAACTTGTTACTACTTTTAAGTTTTAACAAATTAAGCATGAAAAAGTTCAAACAAAAGCTCCTACTTAAACCAAACAACTAGCAATATATCTTCAAAGACACTCATATGACATTTGCATCTATTATTATATTGGATTGGTCAACTATTTCAACTAATTTTTATATGTATTGAGACAACTGGAAAAGTGGAAAGTATTATATTAGACTGGCTACTTGGCTATAGCTAGCTGATCATATCTTAGAGATAATATACATTGTTGGGGATGTACAATATAACGAACAAAAACAATATATATAATTCAATCTCAGAAAACGTGTAATACTATCAGATCGAATCAATTCAGTGGTTACACCAAATTACTCAATCAGGTACTATCAGATAAGTTTAGAGAACGTTTTGTATGTTTGTGTTTGAAAGAATGTATGAACTGAACCAAAGAATTCTGAAAGAATTTGTATCTGACAGAATATAAATCCAAGGCCCTTATCTGCCTTTTAAGCAATTAAAATCCAAGTTTGCAAGATTGACAAAATCAGTACCTCAAGTTCCGAAAATTATTTTCTAAGACGTTTTTGTCATACCAATTAATTTTCTGAGACGTTTCAGTCCACTCCAACCAAGGGCTCTGTCCCTTGGACCCCGCTCATTTAGGGACTTCACTCCTAAAATCAAAATAAATCCATACTAAAAAAGTGATATCATTAAATGAATAATTAAGACAACTATGTCCAGAGCCGGCTCAACCATATATAAAGGTTAGGCATGGGCCTAAGGCCCCCAAAATACAAAGGCCTCCATTTTTATATTTTGGGTTTAATGGTTTAGACTTTAGACTTTTGTGTTGTATGTTATTACTATACAAAGGTTACAAGAATGCCCAAGAAAGCAAATAGGCATATAAACTTCATGGCCTTATGACTGACCTTAAGAAAAAAAGAAAAATGAAGTTACAAACTTCAAGGAAAAACGGAAATAAAAGAACTAACTACTAAGAAATCGAAAAATCTGACATCCGATTTTTACTCTGGTTTCAACGAGTTAGTGATTAAATCTTGATTATATGAAAGACTTTCTCCTAAAAATGGTACAAACTTTTTTGCTTTTTTACGTTCTTTTCGTATAGCAACTTAATATTTATTTTTTCTGCTTTGTGTATCTACTTTAATATGTATGTTAATCAACTAGGCCCCAAAAATTAGTCTCGTTTAAGGCCCCCAAAAAGCATAAGCGGACAGGGAAAAGAATACTAGTTACTAAAATTAATTATTACATTTTAGGTATATTATTAAAATTTTTGAACTAATTACATTTTTGTACCAGTGGTATCACACTTTTTGCACGTTTGGTCCAAACTATTCATTTGTTGCATTTTTTGTGCCAAAAGTGTGACTTTTTCGCAAACTCAGTCCAAAAGCTAACTTCCGTTTAATTTTAGCCGTTAGTATGGTTATGTGAGTGTCACGTGAGGGGTAAATATGTCATTTTTTCCTGTTCTTCATTAACCTCCTTATCTTCTTGGTTACATCCCATTTCACCCACTTCTTTATTCCAAATTAGGGTTCTAAAACCTCTAAAATCTAAATAAATTTCTAAATTTGAAGTCAAAACCCAAGTTCGTTATATATACATTAACATATTTATTTATATATATACATATGCATATTACGTATTTATATATACGGATTATTTAAATCCCACCAAATCTAGAAACACACCTTTAAAAGTCATTCCAGTTAAAATCCATTACACTATATATATATATATATATATATATATATATGTTTTCAGATCTTCAATACCTTCTTGCAATATCTGCTGGTGTAATGGATCTTTAACTGGAATGACTTTTAAAGGTGTGTTTCAAGATTTGGTGGGATTTAAATAATCCATTAACATGATCCGACCACGAATATCCATTAAATCTGGCCACGAAGATCTATTACGCCACGCCAGCAGATTTTGAAGATCCATTAAATCCGGCCACGAAGAAAAAGAAAGAATCATTGATGAGCGATAATTATATAGACTTTTACCACACTAGTTTTGGCCATTTCATAGTTATTTGAGTGAACTTATGATACTTAATGGCATGAATATGTGATTTCAGGTTCATTGCTCGTGACATGAAGGAGAACGTCAAGAAATGATGATGAAAGACTTAAACGAAGACAAATGATGGCTCAGTGAAGAATCGGGTCGAGATTCAAGACTTAAGATGAAGAAAACTTGTGTCGACATGAAGCATACAACCACATGTTAGTATTTTGGACATAACTTCTTCATACGAACTCCGTTTCTAACAAATAAGCTATCCAC
>JANDBE010000028.1:20781621-20796614 GCA_024320915.1 Erigeron philadelphicus
TTGTTTGATAGATTATGCATATGATAGAGATATTGTGATTATTTAGGATAGATGTACATACATGAAAGTCAAATTTGCTTTCAAAAGGTTTCAGATGTGGTGGGAAGGTTGCGAGTGACCCTGTATACAAACATCAAGGACTCTTTAAAAGCAAGCCCTCTTAAGTGTATGTATGTGTAGTTTGGTTAGTTGGATTGATGGATGATTATTGATGAAATTGTGATATAGGAAACACGCTTAAGCATTAACATGGATACCGGTTGGTTTGTTGGATTGTGATTATGGTAACATGCATTTGTTGGTTATTTATGAGATGTACGTAGCCCCAAGCTAATGGGAAACGTGAGCGGGAACATTCGCAACCCTGCGGGGAAACGTGTGCGAGGCCGTTCGCTCCGCGGGGTACGTAAGCACGCATTTGAAATGATGTGATTGTCTGATGAGACAAATGTGTATATCCGGGGGTATAGGCATATGTACCGGTGTTGATCGGGTATATAGATGTATATACGCCGAAGCTTTTTGAAATGCCACATTGGTCATTGTGATGACATGTGAGTATTGTTGCATAGATGGCATAATGGCCATACATATCATACGCATCACGACATTGGCATGCATATCATACATATTATGACATTGACATGCATACGATTCCTATTTGGCATTGGCATTGGCATTATATGTGTTACCATTACACGCTTGTTTATATTATGAAATCTTGATGTGTTGATAGTATGACACGTGAAGGCTACTGGTATGCATGATCTTCCTTATATGTATTGTGATTATTGACGATGGCTTCATGTGATCCATCACTACGAACTCACCCACCCAGTGTTGACTTTGTTTAGTGCACTTTTCAGGTATTTGTGTGAAGTTGGAGTAATGATGGCTAGTTGTTGATTCTGCTAGAGTTTGGATTGGGACTCCCGTGGATCCGTGATCCGTTGTCCATTTAGGGTTCATGTTTAGTACTTATGAAATTAGTTGTAATGACCCGTTTTATTTCTCATTCATGACTTCTTGTTTACTTTGTATCTTGCACCTTAAATTGTTGGCTTGGATTCACCGAATCCTTTATTTTCATGTAGTTTATGTTCTATGATAATTCCATCATGTGCTATTTAATTTCCGTAATATTTCGAACCATAGTTCGGGATGTTACAGTATACTTTAAAGTATATTTTAAAGTCAACTATGCTTCAAGTGTAATGATTAAAAGTCAACTTATTAGTCAATTATATTTTTTTATTCACGTATTATTCTACTCATATATTACAAAATTTTTTGAAACATAACTTAAAACTTTCAAAAAGATGTATGATAAAATACATCCCCATTAATTTGAAAAATAAAACTGGAACCGATCTTTAAGTTCTTGAATGAACCTATTTTAAATCACATTTCTTTTTACTGAGGGATAATAACAACTAGGACATGAAAATAAAAATAAAATGTGTGTTTTTTTTTTTTATCATCTTCTATTAAAAATATTTGTAATTTCTATTATACTTGATTTGTCTTTTTTTTTAACAACATTATACTTTATTAATTTGTATTTATAAACTAATTAAGTATGATTTTACAATAATTCAATAAAAATGTTCCAATCAAATTACGTAATTAACATCTATCAAGGTAGCTTAATATGTTTTTACATAAGTTCTTGCATCCAAATTTCTCAAGATAATTTGAAGTTTTTTTTTCTTTCTAAAGTTACTATTGATTCACATGTGCTGGAGGTAATTTAAACTAGCGATTTGTTGGATCTCTAACTTACTCTTTATGAAAAATACTTTAAGATAAGAAACTCAAGACTCAAACCTGAGACTTTGGGAAAAACTCACCTCCGAGGTCCACATAGTGAATTTAGAAGATATCTCTAGCCAACCAAAGTAAGGGGAGTCGGAAGTAATCAGGATTATACTTTGGAAACATTTAAGAAAAGACCTTGTAAAGTTGTTAAACCGCTATACACCCGATGTCCATTATTTATCCAATATTTATCCTAAAAGATGGTGACTCCTTAGCGATCGGTCGATAGTCTTCATGAATTATAAATGATGTAAATCACAGATAATGGGACTGTATTTGGACCGGCTTGTATAGTTGTATGTTTGGTGTCTTTAAACTTGTTTTATGTGCCGTCCTTTTCTTTAAATATTTTACCCCATATATATGTTAGTAAATTTAACCAGAAATCTATATTTGTTAGTTAACTAAAAATTTTTTAGAATGCCATAGCTTCGAGAGATTCCAGCTTACGGGATCAAGGACACACTTACCGTGTGAAAATGAACCGAATATTTATTTTTATAATGGTAAATTTAGAACACTGATAGACTATTGACCCATCCAATCATTTAGAACACTGACAGACTATTGACCCATCCAATCATTTCCACACCACAGGCCTAATATGAAAAAACCATATTTTAATTAATCTTTCCATTGTTGAATTCGTTGGATGTTTCACCTCAACCACTTGGACTAAGAATCATTGAAGTTAATATATTTTAATTAATATTTAAATTACCAAGATATTTTTTTTTTATTTTTTTTGAAAGGTGAATTTCGGTGGAAAATTCGTGTCGCGGTTCGACAGCGAGAGGTCTAGCATACGTTGTCTAAACCGGGTCCGCGCTAGAGAGCTCCCTCGAAGTAAAAATGCCTATTTCAAATACCCGATGGGGGAAAACCCCCTACTAATCCGCCCAAAGGCACGACGATCAATGAGGGAAAACCCTGTCCCCTCAGACTTGAACCTGGGTATACCCAAGCCAAACCTTCATATAGAAGGACTTCCGATGTACTTTCCAAGTCTTGAATCCAAGACCTCCTGCTTGTAAGGCAGGTGTTTAACCACTTGAGCTAACTAAAAATTACAAATTACATTTTGTTTATTAGCACGTCGTACCAACAATCTTATTTTCCCACACATGGTTTGTAATTGTGTGTAAAATATACTGTATATGGAATTATGCATCATAAGCAAGAGTGCATGACAGTGACGTCTTTTGTTAGTCTAACAAAATTTCAAAGAAGGAAATGGAAAAAAAGAAACTTCAAGGTCCGTTTATAAAGTTGGTGAAATATTTTTCCTATTTTTCTATCTCCAGTTTCTTTTTAAAAATATATAATAGCTTTTCATCATTAGATAAATGGAAAATTTTGAAAACACGTTTGAAAAATCGATAATGCAAAACTTCTGAAACGAGTGATGGATCGGGATTCGGGGTTAGGGATCGACCAATGGTGGATGATGGAGGTTGGCGGAGATCAGGGGTCCAAAGCATGAGGAGTGACATGATCAATAACGTTGCGACTCCTAACGTTAGACTCGTAGCTAGAGGTGGTAAACTAATGGGTCGGACCAATTCAGAAATGCTGTAACAGATTAGAAAGGGTTGCACTTCATAACGAATATTTTCTTATCACAAGCAAAATAGATCAAGTCGCAAACATTTTGGTCTCCATTTTCAAAAATTTACACAAATACTTGGTGCTTGAAAATATACATAAATTACATTACTACAAAACTCACTTTCCTTTTACATATAAAAGCAATTTATGAGGTTGTATGCATCAAACATAGATTTAAGCGGCTTATTTGCCAGTTTGATCTTCTAGTTCTTGGCACAAAAACGTAACCCAAATCAACACATACATCTGTAGATCCGTCGAGATTTGCTATCACTTAGCCTCCAAACTTGAATCTAGATGACCCCCACTATAGTCAAAGAGGCTATCTTTCAAGTAAGGATGGTCATTCCCCTTACTGTTGCTACTATAAGTTTCTGAAGTTGATGCAGATTCAGCATTCGGATTGATACCCGCCAATTCCATAATATTTTCGATCTCTTTTACAACTTCACTCATTCTTGGCCGTTTGTTTCCTGTTTCTTCTACACACCTCAACGCAATATCCACAAATCTTTCTAACCCTTGTAGTTCTGTACTTAAACCGATGGTCGGGTCCAATACCTCACGGAGGTTATATAAGTCTCTTTCCCTGTCCATTGATTCCTTTACCACCCTCACAATGTACTTGCCTTTCTCAATAGGATTTCTTGCTGTTATTAACTCTAGCATTACTATTCCAAAACTATATACGTCGCTTTTTTCAGTCAGTTGTTGAGTCATGTAGTATTCAGGATCCATGTATCCCTATAGCAATTAAAATTTTATCAATTGATCATGTGATTTTTTAAAACTTGTAGCGAAGAATTTTATTAAAAAAAAAACAAAGATGGGTGTGGAAGAAATTTGACTAACCATTGTCCCCTTCACTTGAGTGGTGACGTGTGTACGCTCAGCATCACTTAGGGGCTTAGAAAGACCGAAATCAGCAACTTTGGCGTTCAGACGTTCATCAAGTAAGATATTAGTTGTCTTGATATCTCTATGTATGATAGGAGGATCAGCAAGATCATGCAGATACTGCAAGCCTCTTGCCGCTCCAAGTATTATTTTAAGTCTTCTCATCCAATCCAACCTGATCCCTGACCTTCCTGTTAAGAATCTCAGTGTTCTTAGCATCATTTATTTTGGTTATTATCAGTAGAAGCGGTAAAATTTCAAACTATTTATGTGAAAATGGGTCTATCTGGGTTACTTTTTATTGCCAATGTGTACTAGAACTAGTGACACGAAGTCTATAGGTTGAACAGTTAAATGTCACGTAAAGTATAAGCAAGTTTTAAATGACTGACCGACACATTTCGTTACCTATACCTGTCAGTAAGAGTAGGCAACTTTAGCCCAAATTGCCTAAAAATGTTTTGGCTTGTATTTTATCTCCAAGGGATAAAATTTTAGAATAGACTAGAAAGTGTTGACTTGTCTATAAGGCCCATGTCAAAAACTGAGAAAGAAGAAAGACTACCTGAAAGGCTATCCTTGAGAGTACCATTGACAATATACTCATAGACGAGCATTTGTTCACCTGCATCAAAACAGAATCCCACAAGACTGACAACATTTTTGTGATGAACCCGTGAAAGAAGCTCAATCTCAGTTTTGAACTCAAGACCACCCTGCGTTGAACCTTGTTGGGCTCTTTTAACAGCAACCAATTTTCCATTTGGAAGACTTCCTCTATACACCTACAGATTATTAACTAAGTTTAAAGCATCTTCACTTCTTGAAGAAAAAAAATCGGTTAAAGATTATTTAAACTAACCATCCCGTATCCACCAGCACCTATATGGGCTGTTGCTGTGAAATTATTTGTGTATGTCTTAATCTCATCAAATGTGAAAGATTTTGCCCCTTTCAGTTGAGGACAACCACCGCTGCCTTTATCTGGGTCCCAAGAAGCTGCAATTGTAATATATTAGAGTACTATCAGGCTGACCGACGTTTTTACTTTTCCTCTCCTGTTATTCTAGGGTAGCAATTTTGACCGGTTCATTTAGCCACAAAGAACAAGTCAAGCAGATCAAGCGAGTTAAACAGGTTGAAAGTCACCCAAAGTGTCTAATTAAAGCATAGATGTTCTTATATCATTTTATAATCAATTTAGATTCTTGCTGTACTAATATGATAATTTTTTGTGATATAACTAACTCATTAACTATTTGAAAATATGACAAAAAAGTGTCCATGGAATCTACTGAACCGGCCTTTTTCTGCGCGTAGTGAAAACGACCCATTTTAACCAGCTAACCGACCTGCCCATCTCGCCACCTCTATGTTTTTCAAGTCTTACCGAAAGGACTGTTCTTTTTTGTAGCTCTTTCAGCTCTTCCTTTCTGACGGAAAGCATAAAGTCCTGCAATGACAAGTAACAACACTAGAACACAACCACCAACTGATACTCCAATGATAACTCCAATGCTAATTGATTTGTGTTTTCTTTTCGGTGCATCTGTAATTTAAAACACACACATATGGCGTTTAGGAATTAGAGGTGGCAAAATATGCATTAAGATAATGATGGAGAAATGAATGGGTCTGGCTGATTGGTAACAGGTCAAAACGGATGATTATTTTGTACATGTTAACTCGATCCAAAACACTTTTTGTCCAAAGTTGATATCAAAACTCTATTACCTCGACAAGAATATATCTTTGTAATTAAAAATTTACCAGGAAGTTATGTGTACTAAAGAAGTACTACTCAAGTGGCAGTGATTTCGTGATCGATATGCTATTTAGCCATTTTCTAGTTTATATGTTCGATTTGTTGCAGATAAAAACATGGGACGAGACAACCCAAGTATAAGTGAATGGATTGAAACTGCCATCAATGAGAGAAATAAAATACATATTTTTTACCTGGAAAGAAATCATAGTTGTTGCCAATGAAAAAGTATGGTCCAAATAGGTGTGGAGGTTTATACGTTTGATTGCTAAGAACAAATCCAATCCGCGAAATTCCTGACCTATTGAAACGTTCACTGCTAGAAGGGAAAATCTCTAGATTTACTTCGAGGTAGTCATCCGAGTTCTTGATAGGTCTACTAAGAGAAACCGAGTCAACAGGGAGCTTCCTAGTTTCAAAACAATCCATCATGGAATTCTGAAGGGATGTATAGATAGTTAAGTTTCCCAAATCAGAAAAAGAAGGAGCTCTGAAAGATAAGGTTCCTGTATATGGGTATGAACATTGACAGCTTGGACTCGAAACTTGACCCAAACCGCAGGTCGTAGAAGCATTGCAGTTGTTTGTTGGTGTTATATATGAAGAGTTGACTTCTGCAAAAGGATCACAATATGGTGCCGTTGTTTCTGACTCTGTGCAAATTGGATTCTCGACTAGTCTGCGAGAGTATACATATACATTAGTAGTTGCTGGTATAAGCTCCTAAAGCATGTAGCCTAGGAATGAATCATTTTGGTCCGTTTTTCAACCAACAGAAAAAGTACACCTCATGACCCATTCCAAACCCTTCCGTTTTGCCTCTATTTCTAATGCAGGGTACCATAAACCAGAGTTATATAGAACATACATCAAGTTGGCAGTGTATCTGCTGCTTTGAGGAGTCAAGCCAGAAATTAAGTTATTGCTTATATCGATTAGCTGAAGATGGGTGCTATAAGCATTTCCAAAATCCAGAGTGCCATTAAGCTGGTTTTTTCTTAGAACCCTGAAATGCAATTTGATAATAATTCAATATATGTGCAAAGAAAAATAGATGATGATATTGGGTCGACAGAAGATTATGATGATGTCCTCACACAGTCTCGATTTGAGGAATACTAAACAAGCCAACTGGTACTTCTCCGTGAAGCCCTGTATCCTGCATCATACTGATATATCATAGGAACGATCAGTGTAACAGTAATTATGAATCAAAATGATTAGGAGACGTTCTTCCCAACGTGTTCTTATTATAGCTACTCAAAACTTGAAGTGTCATAGCTTATGTATTGTTCTAATATTTCAATTTTAGAAATCAAGTTATTTAAACAAATTAGTTGTCTAGTTCCTAACTAACTTTCAAAGTTTTATACAAATAATAGCTGTCCACTTCCTATCGAAGTTTCATATTATCTTGTGATACCCAGAAAGAACATAGAGAAAAAATTGACAAGTAGAGGACTACGAAGAAGAAAAAAATGTACAGTGTGGTTAAAGACTTCAAGGATGTAACCCATGGAGGAATATCTGATGCTTTGAACGAATTATTGCTCACGTCCCTGCATTGACGTTTCACAGAACAATTACTTTAAATGATATTAAGCCTCATCATAGGCTTAATGTAACTCATTATCTAGTTGAAAGAACAGTATGACACTTACAAGTAGTTTAGCGATGACATGCCACTAAGATCTGGGAATGGGCCACTTAGTTTGTTGTTGGATAAAAACCTGAAATACAAAAGTCGTCACATTTCTTGGTGATTTAAGAACACGCAAACTCACCAAAAAAGAGAAAATGCATGCTTCTTTAACTTATATATTTCCAACTTACAACTGGCTGATTTTTGTAAGATTGTTGATGTTTGATGGGACATTTCCACTCAATGAATTCCTGTCTAGCCGTCTGTTTAATACATAGAAAGTTTAAACTGAAAATCACTACGAAATACATTGTTATTTCATTTCAGTAAGGGTGAAATTTTCAATTCATTTCTTTATGAATGGAGTGATTCGGGTCAAGTTTTACTCTAATGGGTCGAATAAGTAAACTACATTAAAAGCAGCTTAGAATGAAAGCGCTAAATGGGTTATAAGGTTTGGAAGTTGCCCAAATTGTACTTTAAATACATACTAACCCATAAAAAGTTAATTTACTGTTGCAATATATACAATTTTTATAATCATAATGACATACTAAGTATTATAAATCACTTTTTTTCTGGAGAAAGGGTCTTCCCAGTTAACCGCACACACGCATATAAATTAAGATGTCTAACCCAATCTCACTTTGACCCATTGACCAATGTGTTTACGAATCGCCCATTTTGCCACTTGTACTTCAAGAGTATGTAATAGGTAAAGATACTCACAACACCTCGAGACTCTTTACCAATCCTAATGTCGATGGAATATAGCCTGTGAACTGATTCTCTTCAAATAACCTACACAATTAATGTATATCACCCAAAATAACTAATCACATCTTAATTAGTAAAAAGTGTCATTCAGAGGAAGGAAACATACACATGTATAAGAGTCATTTCTGAACTGAAGAGCTTAGCTGGTATTTCACCCGAAAGTTTATTCTTTCCAAAGTGACTGTAATGAAATGGAAATATAACCATACTGTTAGATTCTTTTACTGCTATAGGGTAATTAAATGGCAATACCGAAACAGCCCTACAAGTGCTTTGTATTGACCAGCAAATCAAGTCCTGGGGCGGCTCCTTCAGAAACTGGTATGGGTCCACTAAGCTCATTATCGGCTAAATCCAACCAGTAAAGTTTAGTAAGTTTTCCCAACGATGCTGGAATTCGTCCAGTGAAGCCGTTGGAGTTCAAAGACCTGCATATGTTATAAATATTAGAGAAATATACAGCAATAAAATACGAGGTGGGTCAAACTCGATCCATTAGTTAAAAATTGATCACAATACACTTTTCCAATATATGCATAGGAAAAATTTGTATAGTATAATATAGATCCTTACAAGTAGCCTAGCTGGGATAGAGATCCGAGCGTGTCTGGAAGTGGACCATTGAAACTGCAACCCACCAGAATTCTGAAAAATAATCCAAAAATAAGTTTGTTAAAGTTACCCAAGAAGATTAGTTATATGCACTTAAATTAATGAACCATAACAATATGCATAAAAAGAATCTTACAAATTTGATAACTTTTTTAAATTCCCAATATCTGGAGTAAGAGATCCTGTCAGGCCCTTATTGTAAGACAAATCCCTTCATTCGATAACAATACTTGTCAAAACATCAACAGAATAACAAGGATCATACAAGTTTGATAACAAACGGCTGCTGTAAAGAGTTAAAGCTGAAGCAGTAGTTGAGGAGACATACAAGGTTTGCAATTCAGATAATTGTACAATGTCTCCAGACAGCTCGCCACTTAAATTGATGCTCGATAAAGTTCTGAAATGAAAGAGATACAGGTTGTATATGCAACAACTAAACTGTATAATTCATTGGTTGTCAAAAAATGTATCTGTGGAATTCAAGGCTTACATCGACGTGACACGAGAATCAGTGCATGTAATTCCATCCCATTTTTCGCCACATGGGTCAGACCCGACCCAATTGGGTGGTGTGTTCTGCAAACTATCCTTTAGAGCCTTTAAATATACAACTGCACCAGAAAGTAATCTTTAGTCTTTTTTATATTTAGATAAATCTTCAGCTATAATACTTTCAAAAAAAGTATTGCCCAATATTTTGATAAATCTAAAGGGAAAAAGTACTCAGTTTATTTGTAATGCAAGAACTTACTATCTTGACTCTGGGCTGATACAAGCAAAATATGCATGAATAATAACAAAAGCCATGGCTTATTTCTTACAGCCATCTCTCAAAGCTGAAATCTAGCTAGCTAGCAGAAACCATTGTACTTTGAAACTAATACTTATAAAAATGTTGAATAGAATGTGGAAAATTATACACAGAAGAAGATAGCTGTCAGTTTCTTAATTGGTCCACTAGTTTAAGTTGCTTGCTCCATTTCACCAATGTCAATATGTCCTACCACTTGCATACATCTTCAAACACTATTTATGAGTAGGGATATGTCTATGTATCATTAATATTGATTAGTGATATAATATATCATATGGTGTGAAAATGTCCACATTTACTATAACTAATTAAAGATAGTGTGGTTATTTACATACAGGACACTGTAGAAAAATGTGTGTGCATATATTAGACACACACGCATACATCCATGCATATAACTTTTTGTGTGTACATGCGCCTATACATACATGTTTGGGCTTCGACAAAAAAAAGTCCCCTTATGCGAAAGTAAAATTTCAAAAGAAAAAGAAATTAATGGTTTCCGCTTAGAATAGTACTCGTATTAACAAGGATACATGGAAGTTTTGAAAAACAAGAGTGTTTTTCGACTTGGTTTGTAAAGAAAAAGTATGCCCGGGTCAATTTCTCAAACCCAAGGCTATGCCACGTATACGCCTACTAAGCAAAGATTGGGTTTAGGAAACAGGCCCTTAGCATAAGTTAAAAGAGCTACAGGTTGTACTTGCATTGGGTGAGTGGTGACATGGCAACAACCGGGTTTGGATAACCCGGCTCTTAGGCTTTCATGATATAAGTATACAAAACTCAATTTGCAGTATATGTAGCATACATGTGGCATAGTCCGGGTTTGGAAAACCCGAGGTATACATTTTTTTACAAGGGATACTTACATTAGTTGACCAGATACCCTTGTTCTACAAACAAGCTTGAAAAGCATCCTTGTTTCTTTCTAAAAAAATCAGATTAATTCTATCGATCACTTTCTATATTAAATGCTATAGTCAACACTTAAAAGAGGTGGGTCGGGTTTTTGAAAGTATCAGTACAGCCAGACTGATATCATGTTGATTAATACAGTATATCAATCCTAGCAGTGTTAGGCAAAAATGTAATTCCACAATTCCCATTACAAACAAAATAGATGTTTCACTTGCTTTTGAAAATATAGTGTTATACTTTGACTTTCAAGCCAGATTGGTCCATAAAATGGATTTGAACCATGCCTACTTAGTCATGCTTAACAAAGAGAAGAATGGCTATATGTGGTGCCTTTACACAAAGGGAATATACTTTTTCAACCATAGCTTTTTAGTAGACCGGCTCCAATTGTTTCAAAAGTTTTCGTCGATGCATTTGGCAAATGTACGTTCGACAACCAACATGCAGTGTCCATTTTCAGGAATTCTACCTATAGTGATATGAAAATCAAAATCAGATATACAATTGTAACAAAACAGGTTATTAAGACATTATCAATGGAGTGAAACCCCATTACATGAGTCCACAGATAAAGACCAGAGGTTACAGGTTCAAAACTTTCTAAAGGCAAATGGAGAAACTATATATTGTGATTCATGTGTTAGGACTCAGGATCGTGACTTACCAGACATGAGTTCTATGTGATGAGCGTTTCGGGATGGTAATGAGAACAGAGGGTTCCCACCCATTTACCTTTTATTCAGGTTAACTAGATATTGTGTGATGTGCTTCTCCTGTTTGAATTTGTCATATAATATAGGTTCTTGATTGTTCCATATTTTGGTAAATTATTACGAGTCCTACTAATTTCGTAATCAATTGGAAGATTAAACTGATGTCAATTTGAAGTTAGAACATCAAATTTGACCATACATATGAAAGTGAAATGCCCCATGGAATCAAAAACAGGACCATTTGAAACTAATTATGACCTTATCGAAGTTATTATGATATATTCCTACCAACAACAAGCTTTAGTGGTACATTAAAACCTAAAATTAGTTATTACAACCTAACCAAAAACATGTATTACAAACTTTCGACAGTTATTCACCAAAGTTTCAGTTTTAATATTTCTATATACTAGCATATTACTCGCGCAATGCAGCGGCGGTAGTGATAGCGGCGGTGTGGTGTTAGCGGCGGTGTGGTGTTGGCGGCGGTAGTTGGTAGTGGTGGTGGCGTGACGGATGATGGCGGTGTGGTTATTATTGTAAAATAATTAATATAAAATGGGTAATGTAGTTATTTTAGGAGTTGATGTGTTTATGTTGTAAATTATTTCATTAACGGTATTATATGTATTTTAATTTTTAAGTGGAGTAATAAATAAATAAAAGAGGGAGAACTAATTAATTCATAAGGATAAAATGGTCATTTCGTATAGGGATATTTTTATGAGAGGGGGTGTTGAAAATTGTTACGAAAGAGAATGTGATAATTTTTATAAAGTAAGTAAAGATATTTTACTGTTTGATCCCTACATACATGCAAAAATTTACAATCCATTTGGTGTATCGAGATTATGGCATTTGGTAGAGGCTCGTATCTATTGAAGATAAAACCAAGAATCAGTCTTTAATATTGATATTTTTGGTGTTTATTATTTTCTTAATATTGATGTTTTTGGGTGTTTATTTAAAAAAGGCTCTTGCATCGTTGGCCTTTAGGAACAGATCTGTCATTTAAAAAAAGATAAAAAAAAATAAATAAATAAAAATTGAACCAAGTGGATAAGTTTTAAGCACAGATTTAAAATGTCATTTTTGAATACATTCAATGGGTTGGGTTGTATTGCTAGTGAGGATAAAGCAGCATTTAAGGTGGGCATGAATGAATAAAAATAAATTAGAGTAGGTAGGATGTCTCTATTCCTATTAAATGTCAAAAGAAAGAAAGAAAAAAAAAACAAAGTTGAGAGACGAAAAAATGTTACTGAATTAATTTACAGAAAAGGTTATCAATCTGTGTTCCAATGTTGTGAATTAAAAAAACTAAAAACTTTTTTTAACAACTTTCACTTCCACGTCGGAGTTAATCTCTTCCTCACATTGTTTCAAGACTGTAAATATTTTTGGTTTCTTATATCGCGCCTGGCTAACTGCCTAGCCGGGCTAATAGATGGTTATTAGGTCTAATCGCATTGTTGTGGTTATAGAAAAGGTAGATAATCAGAAATCAGTCAACTTGTTTAGCCCTAGTCAGCCAGCTAAAAAGTGTGAATTACCGTCAATCTTTGGAATAACACAAATGTTACTATTTTAATAGAAGAGCTAAATGAAACTATAAAAAAAGCCAATAAATAAGAAAGTAAAAAAGATAGTTAGTTAATTAACAACCAACCAAGCAACCTTGATGGTTCACTATTAACTTCATATTAAATAAAGACGAAAGCAAAAAACAAAAAACGAAAGTTAATATATATCTCTCATGTGTCCTAATTAGAAGGCATAAGTTTTCGTTATGTTATGTATCAAAATTTTGAAGTTTATAGAGCTTTTTTTTTAAAATAAGCATCATACAATTATTATTTAATAATTTAGCGATGTTAAACAATGATTAAAATGGTCTCGCTAACTAAAAAATCTGCATGTCAGCATATGATTAAAGTGATACGAGTAACTGTGTGATAAAATTTTTTTAACGGTAACTGTGTGATAACTGATAAGGGCATACGGAGTAGAACACCGGATTGCGCCGGGTTGGTCTCATACCGGCGGTTACACCGCTACCTGTACCACCAGATTGCTTGGACGGTTTGCTCTAAGGTTTGTGAACCCGACTTCCATAAAATCAAAAGTGGACGTTGAAATTGAATACATGGGACCAAATTAAGAAAAAACTAGCCAACTTCAGTATCTGTGGGAGTGTGGGACGTTGAAATTGAATAAATGATAACAATTTACAGGTCCCCAAATTGTTAGTCCAACAGTCCAACTTCAGTATATGTAATCTTGTCTAGGCCCAACAAAAAATGTTTAGCCCAAAGCCTAAAAACAAAAAGCCACTTTGTAACTTGTAAATGTCAATTTGATTATCTGAAGCCCACAGTGACTTAGCCCATTTAGCCTACTACTAAATTTACATTATATTACAGTTAACATATTAACAACTGTAGTTTATTTTCTTAAGCTTTACTCGTATATATCATGTTGAATGATTATTAGACATCTCTTTTTAGTTCATAAATTCATAATCATCTTAAGTGTTTACAGTCTCTCCTATAAAAAGAAAAAGAAAAAGGTAAAAAAATCAAATCTCCCCTATACCTCATTTTCTAATTACATTAGAAATGTCTTTGTAGTTTCTTTTTATACGAAAAGTGTTATATATTAATGGTTCAAACCCCACATACAAGATAGACAATATGTTGAAAGTTGAAGTCCACACACTTCTACATAACAAGAGTGATACCACGTATATCTACATGTTCAAGAGGAAATGCTCGAAAACACAAAGAATGAAGATTTGATCTTAAATCTCCAAGTCAATATCCTCTTCACCAACTTCCCCAAAGAGGGCTTCAACCGGCGACTTAATATAAGACCATTGTATTATTATTATCATATTTTTAGATTTTATATCCGTGTGAGTACTCAAAATAAATACTTTTTTCCCTATAATTAATTATGTTTTTTTTATTAGATAGATCTAATTGAATTTTTTACGAACACATAATACTTATCTTTTAAATTTTTAATAATTTTTTTATCAAAGTACTTCACAATTTTATTAAATAATTTTAAAAAAAAAAGATAAATGGGTGGGAACCTCCTGTAACCGGATGGTACCTTTAATAAAGTTTGGTGTTACTAGAGAATCATCAAAACAATGTAAATGAAATCCAAGTCTTGGCACCAACATAAATGCCAATCATTATTACATGTATCATAAACTTAAATAATGTAGCCGAAACATAGGCTATGGGAAGTCTAAGCATTCAACGATATATGCTAGTCTTCTTTATTGCATCTACCCCATCTCACCGAGCTAATCCTCTCCTATCTCAAACCTGCTTATCCTGAAGGACACAACATTTTCATAAAACCAAGTGTTAGTTAATAAATTAGCTAAGTAAGATACACACATTTTGATAA
>JANDBE010000028.1:20809959-20822098 GCA_024320915.1 Erigeron philadelphicus
GTAATTGAAATTTGTAGTTTAACTTTGCACTCATTAGTATCATGAAATCTGTTCGTCGACCCCAAGATAAAAATCATGGCTCTGCCACTGAGTCTATAGTATATGCAGGGCTTCACCAATATACATTGAGGTGTTCCCTGATGTCGAATATCGACTAACTGTTAAAAAAATCTAGATATTCATCTTAAAAAAAAAAAAAAAAAAAAAATCTAGATACTCGTGAAAATACTTAATCTTTTTTTCCAAAAATTCACAAAATACTCATAAGTCGTCAACAAGCTTTGAATTTGTGTTAAATCGCACGACTGTTTTGAAACTTTTGAAAAATGGCAAGAATGCTTTGCGATTTTGACAAAATCACAAGCCTACTTTGTGATTTAAAGGTTGGTTTGTGATTTTATGATTTGTGGATAAGTAGAATAGATATTAATATTGTTTAGCTTAGTTTGTTCCATGACATTTTTAGTGAAGGAGAAATCTTTTTACACAAACTTTCCATTTCATATATGTTCTCTTGGTTTACCTATTAACAGTCAACATTTGACACTTTTATATGAAAATAATTTTTTTCTCTGTTTCTTTTGACTTACAAAAATGAAAATGTTCTTTCGGTATATATATATAGAAGAACAACTATTTGTCTAACATTTTTACTCTCTTATGTTAGAGAACTTTGATAGCTAACTGTATGTACGCGACTCAATCTCTTTAATATTAAATTTATTTTGTTCTCGTATATGTTCGTTGAGCACTTTTCATTCCTAATGACATACATTATCACTGAGTCCTTTTTTAGCTAATTACTTGTCCAATGCTTGTACTAACACATCTAACACATATAACCTTAGTTGATTATTCAGATCTAACACATCTAACACTCCTAAATTTTATGACACGTATACAATTATTTAATGCATTTTAATAAAAGTA
Source organism: Erigeron philadelphicus (assembly GCA_024320915.1). Taxonomy (NCBI): domain Eukaryota; kingdom Viridiplantae; phylum Streptophyta; class Magnoliopsida; order Asterales; family Asteraceae; genus Erigeron; species Erigeron philadelphicus. The sequence continues at coordinate 20,810,890 of JANDBE010000028.1, forward strand.
TTTAGGTAAAAAAAAGAAAGAAAAAAATAGGAAAACGTATTTGTCATTTTGCTTTCTTTTAAGGAAAGCAACAAAGTACAATAAAACCTGACATGAGGTCCTACTTCCTAAAATTCATCTTCTCATTTTTTATCAAATTTGAATTTTAATGGCCTAAAAAAAAACATGATTTCACATAAAGTTGTCTATAAATAATATCCACCTAAAAAACATGATTTCACATGAAAATTAATAACTAACACTCAACAAACAACATTGTACGTAATCTGTGTGTGTTTTTGTTCCAAAAAAATGGGCACAGTAGAAGCAGGCTCTAATGAAGTACCTCTTCTTCTATCAACTAAAGAAGAAGATGATCATGACACTATTTCATGCACTAATGAAACATCTTTATTACTCAAATTTACAAAATTGGTTCTCAAATTTGCAATGTGGAAAATTTTCATCATCTGGGCTGCTTTCCTGTTTTTCCTTCCTTTAGACTCGGTGAACGAATTGTATACGAAAGCCGTTTATGCTACAAATGGAACTCTTTTTGGTATCACAGGTATACCATGAAATCATGATACTTCAATATTAATTAACTTTAATATGAAATACTAACTGTTTTATATGATTTTTTTTTTTTTTTTATTTTAGGAAGCATCTTTCTGATATATAGCGGTCCATTGCTTCTCATTGCATTTTTGGCTATAATTCATCTGAGGATATCTGGGGAAGAAGTTATTCAAGAGTAATAATTTATAAATTGTTTATGGTTTTTCGTATAAGTTGTTGATCAATCCGTCTAAGTTTGTTTGGTTATTTGTGTAGGAAAAGGAACAAAACTGCAAGTTTTCGATTATGGACATTTCCGGTGATCATAGAGGGACCGTTTGGGGTTGTTACTGCAGCCGAGTTGATTGGGATTCTGTTGTTTGGTGTTTATATCATTTGGGCTGTTGCAGCTTATACAGTCAAGAATATCGGTTTGTTGCCCCTGTTTGAAGTCACTGATGCAGGCCAAAGGTAACCACTAATGCATATTAAGTAATTATGTTTTACTCAACTGATCCTTTTTAGTTCCTATAGTATTATTGTCAAATTTTTTAGCTTACTTTAATATACTACTTTTTCTATATATCCATTTTGATGGTTGCTCAAATTTTTGTGGTATAAGATGCAAGCTTGTAAACAATAGTTGTAAGAAAATGGATGCTGTCGCCATCTTATAGAAAATTTTACAAGAATTAAACCTGTCTTTGTGATTTCTAAATTTAGGCCTACTTGACCAAAGCTCAATCATGAATTTGCCTTTCATGCCCATATTGTCCTTAATTCATTTAACGATATGATCACTATTGGACCCTGCAAACGACTTTTGTTATGCATCCGAGACGACTTTGTTGTGTAGCAAGTATTTTTAGTAGAGGAGACACTTTTGACCCATTAATGTAAAGATCAGTTAATTTGAGTTATAATTTATCCGAAACGGGTCAAGCAGGTAAACATAGGACTTGTTAAACGGGTCAAACGGGTTATACGGACGATAATGGTCTAAAGTATATTCAAATGCGTTTTCTAGTTGGAAAAGGATGAAAACAAAAGGAAAGGAGAAAATAAAAAAGAATTCTTAAGTCTTTTTAAGAAATGAATGGGAAAAGAGGGAGGGAGATTTCAGAATTTTTTTCCCCTATGTTTTTCTTCCAAATATGGGGGGATTAAGAAGGAAAAATCTTCACCCTTTCATATATATAGTAAAATTTACCCTCTTAGCTTGATAAATAAGAGTAACAATAATTATCCACCTTTTTTTTCTTCCCATTAAAACTCGAAAATGCAAATGAACGAGAGGGACTGAAAAATATATGTAGTAAGCCTGATAATACAAACTATTAGCAAGTTCAGGACTTTCTTATTTGTATGCTAATATCTTTTATGTCTTCGTTTTCATAGCTTATGTATAACTTATAATTTTCTGGTATTTTTTTTATAACTTTCAGGAATCTCGTATTGCTAGAACTAACAGGACTGCGCTTTGGGTTTATTGGATTGATTTGCCTGGTATTTTTGTTTCTGCCAGTTGCAAGGGGGTCAGTTCTTTTACGACTCATAGATATCCCTTTTGAACATGCAACGAGATATCATGTATGGTTGGGGCATCTCACAATGACGCTCTTCACTCTTCACGGTCTTTTTTATGTGATTGCTTGGGCCATCCAAGGGCGTTTAATACAAGAAGTGAGTTCTCTAAGGACTTACTTATTCTGCACTAAGTTCTATATACATATGGATGCTTTCTAGAAGAGAAGGTCTCTCTAAAAAAGTAGCAAATTAATATCGTGTCTTTTTATGTGCTGAATAAGCCGTCTGAATGACAAACTGTTTCCCTTTTAGCTTTAAGTCATCATAAATTTACACAATCAATGGTTTGTTGAGTTATATTTGGTTCTTCTAGGCAAAAAAATGGCAAATGACAAAATACTGAAACTAAGATTCATTTTGTTGTTGACTATGCAACCAAGTAGATTTATTACAATTATATTCATTGAAATTTCAAGTTTTTAGCAGGCGTTGCATATGTTGGTAAAAAGTAAAACATGGTTGCATTTTCTACTGATTTACCATCCAATGAAATGCTCATCTTCTACCTTCTGCAGCTTACAGATTGGAAAAAAATTGGAATTGCTAATCTTCCTGGAGTGATCAGTCTGATAGCGGGTCTCTTTATGTGGGTCACATCACTTCCGCCAGTTAGGAGGCTAAACTTTGAACTATTCTTCTACACACATCAACTATACGTCGTTTTTGTTGTCTTCTTTGCAATGCATGTTGGCGACTTCATTTTCAGTATAGCTGCTGCTGGAATTTTTCTCTTTATGATGGATCGGTTTCTTAGATTTATTCAGTCACGAAAGACTGTTGACATAATCTCAGCCAAATGCCTTCCATCCGGGACTGTGGAACTAGTTATTTCAAAACCAGAGGGTATTTCACTAAACACGTCCCTTTTTTTACTGTAACCTAAAGCATGTCCCTTTAACCGTTTAACTTTAAAATCTGTGCCCAACATAATCTCTCTGAGCCTATGTTTGATTTACATCAAATTTGCTCCTTAGAGTGTCCTGACATTAACACATTTTTTGTTTTTAAATGCAGGCTTACAATACAATGCTCTTGGTTGGGTTTTCATTCAAATTCGAGAGTTATCATGGTTGCAGTGGCATCCATTCAGTGTGTCATCTAGTCCTCTAGATGGCAAACACCATCTTGCTGTTCTTATAAAAGTCCTTGGAGATTGGACTGAGAAACTAAGAGGACGTATTGCGACTGTTCCTGGAGAGCAAGGCGAAACAGATGGTCTACTGCAGCCAAATATCACACTCAAAGCGTCCATTGAGGGACCTTATGGGCACGAATCACCATACCACTTGACGTACATACTCTACTCCTTTATTTACAGTTTTATTATCTAATAGAAGCTAGCAGTTCTACCCATTTACCTGAATACGAGTGGAGTTGAGTTATGTTTTACCTCACGTTACTTAATTGGGTTTAAAGTATTAGATTGTTAGGGAATCGGGTCAAATGGGTCATATCGGTCAGATAAATTGAAGATCATCCAAAGCGTGTTAAACTTTCATATTTTTTGTTATATTTTGTATAGTGATAGTATTAAAAAGTATAAGAAATGGATAAAGAGATGCTTGGAGTTGGCTCACCCACCCATTCTGGTTATGACCTAAATAACCTCTACGTGATATTAGTATTACTCCCTATAATAAGTGCTATGAAAATTTATCACTGGTAATCAACTATGTACCTAATTTACTGACTATTGATTGTTCTTGCTGGTTAGGTATGAGAACCTCATTCTAGTTGCCGGTGGCATTGGAATTTCACCTTTCTTGGCTATCTTGAGCGACATTCTTCACCGTATTCGGGACTCTAAGCCATGTATGCCAAAAAATGTATTAATAGTCTGGGCTGTCAAAAACTCAGATGAACTTTCGCTTCTCCAGTCACTAGACATAAACTCACTGTGCCCATTTTTCGACAATATACTAAATCTTGAGATTAAAACCTATGTTACTCGAGAATCAGAACCCCCACTGGTATGTATGTTAATTATTACTTATTTTCCCCAGTTCATCGCATAGACTTTTTCTGCATAGCTACAGGAAATGTGGTTTTCTTTGGTCACTTTATTTACATGTGAGATGGGTTCACATTCATAAAGCGCAATGAATATAGAAACTGATAAACACTTTGGTGCAAATGATTGTAGAAGTTTATCTTTGGACAAACTCGTAAAACATAGTTTGTTTTTTTCGGAAAAGAGAAAAACACAGAGATTAAGTTTCCAAACCCAAATTTTTCACACAAGAGAATGTATGAATCTTATGTAACAATTCAATCTCTACACTTTCAACTGCCGGCCAGAGTTATGTTTGTGCGGTCTTAAGAGAAGAATCTGTCCGGACTTTTTGTGTCTTTTTGCTTCTTTTGTACTTATAAGTAGGAATAGGTTGATTAAAATTAATTCTGTTTTCTAAAGGGTGTATAAATAAGTGTGTGAATCGTATTTGTTTACATAACTGTTCTTCCGATTTACATCCCAAATTTCTAACTTTTTAGTTTTAACTACAGGAAGAGGGTATAATACCAAAATACGTGAGCTCATCTGTCTTTCCTGCTCCCACAAGGGGTGGCATGTGTAGTTTGGTTGGAACCGGAAGTATTGGTTGGTCTGGAGCTTATATGGTAGTATCTACAATAGGACTGGTGGTTTTAGTTGCTTTACTAGACGTTTTTTACATCAATCCTTACAACATTACACATTGGGCGTATAAAGGAATTCTGTTTATAACATGCATGGTTGCAAGTGTTGTTCTCTTTGGTGGTTTTGTGATCGTTTTATGGCATCTTTGGGATACTAAAACTTCAGCTGGGAATAATACTGATGCTGAAAAAACAATTAGTGACTTGCAGCAAGATAAGTTTAGCACATACAAGAATCCATCACCAGAAAGGTTTCTTCACACAATAAAATATGGTCAAAGACCAAACCTCGAAGGTACATCTCTGTACATCCCTGGATTGATACAGCAAAACGGGTGGGTTGGGCAATTTTGGTAGTCAGGTTGACCCAATATTACGTTTTGTCCAAAGCTATCATGTTTTATTTAATTAATTAGTGTGCCAAGCATTATTACAGTATAATTATAATATTTTTCGTTACAAGCACATCTGAGAGACTTGCAATCTCTACTGCCAATTTAAATAGTTTTCTTATCAGCAAATTTTTAAGCTTTAGTAATTTGACCAATTAGAGATTAAACTTGACCCAAATGTACTCATTCAAAAGTAAATGCACCAAGTTTGTCATCTCTACTAATTATCGGTACTAGATTTGTTTTTCTCCTTTTGAGTCTTTCTTACTTATATTTTTTTCTTTTGTCGATACAGAAATATTTGGAAGCATGGCAGACCAATGGGGAAATGTTGATATCGGGGTAATGGTTTGTGGACCAACAGCACTTCAAACAAGTGTTGCAAAAGAGTGCAGATCAAAGAATTTTGGGAGGACACGTAATGAGCCTATCTTCCATTTCAACAGCCACAGTTTCGATCTATAGGTACTACAACAATATGCTTGCAATAGCGGCACATATGTAATGTATATACGGCTTATATGGGATAGCGTTTGCAGAAATAACAAATTTTAGAACAATGTACAACTTTCAATAGAAAGCTGAACTTGGCAGTTTATATGCCTATAAAAGGGAGAAGATGGGGCAACAAGACAAGAAGGTGCTTTTTTTTTTTTTTACTTCTATAATGTAGATATATAGGTGCAAAAGTATGAATATGTAATTATCCGACAGTTCTGCATTAATTTGTTAATGCATTTGTCTACTCTAGTATAGTTTTTATTGTTCCTACTTTTCTATTCTTTCTACATGATCCGTTAAATATGAGAAAACCCATCATAGCAACATCAAAGAAGGTCAAACGCAAAGTTGATCAAATGTATGAGGGTCGTTAAATTCCAAGTTGAACATAGTCTTGGGGATGGGTTGCAGGGTCTCCTAATCATACTACTCTACAAAAAAAGAAAAATATATGAAGAAAGCATTTGTTTCTAAGGATTCTACAATTGAAGAGTAAATCTAAATGTTCAGTGCTTCTTATGTCGTAATATTGTGAAACTTGAGGCTACAAAAAGTTCCTACTATGTATGCTGTTTTTGCAACTAATTCTACATTACACATCAGCTCAGATGTTTTCTAAGAAAATGATGAACAAGTTCTAATATAGTGTATCCTTATCAAGGACAAGGCTAGCTAACAAGACAAAAGGAGTCACCAACGGCGAGCGTAAATCCTATGCTAGGAAATCTAAAATATGATCTCTCAGAGGTGAGTGCCTAGACCAAACATGAGAGTGAAGTGGAATGATTTCAAGAAACGTATTTCACACAGCCGAATATCTGAGATATGTCTAAATATGTGGATAGAGACCACCAAGCTCTCGAGCGTAAAGGCTGAAAGTCTAAAACTGTGAATGAAATGCATACACGGTCACACATTTGTAAAAGACACTCTTCTTTCGTTGATGACGATAAATATAAGAAGATATCGGAGAAATGTTACTCATAAGTGTATAGATGTTCATATTATGAATTCCAAATACATCAAGAACATAAGCTCAACTCAAACATAGTAACCATTGAATTATTGCAAAGCAAAGGATTGAGAGATGGTCGAGCCATGGTGCGGTCATGCCAAGAGCTAGTATACATGTGACATGAATATATTATTTTGCTATATTCAAAACCAAATCATTCCAACTAGAAATTAATCTCAAATTAACTCAATATAAATTTTGTTGTATCCAGAAAGATAATTAAAAGATTTCATTGACTTGAATATATTATTTTGCTATATCAAAACAAATAAATAAAACAAACTCAAAGATGATTTTGGTAACTTGGTAACAAACTCAAAGATGATTTTGGTAACTTGGTAACTTGGTAAAAGATTTCTACATATCCATTGCTTTTGATTAGGGCTGTCAATCTCGACCCAACTCGAATCCCAACCTAAAATCCAACCCAAAAAAAATCAGGTTAGGATTGGAGATTTTCAACCCACCAACCCGCCAACTCATCAACCCGCCAACATGAATTTTTTCAAGTTGGGTTTGGGTTGGGTTGTCGAGTTGTCAAGTCGACCCGCCAACCCGATATCTTGAAAATAATTGATTTATATATAATATCTTATACTCCACTATCTACTTATCCATACGCCTCATTCTCATTTTCTATATATTTAATCTAAAGTAACTTCACATTTAAAGGTAAGAGGAGGATTCAGAATTTTGTGAGATACTAACTTATGTTGGGTGAGATGGTAAGTTTATTACCTTTGTGCAAGTTCTAAAATACCCTTGTATATCTTTCCTTTTTTTCGTACTTTTATTTTTCATCGTATACATCAATGATAGAGCTTTATATTGGTTAATTATTCTGTTATATATTTATATAGATTTGGTTATTAAGTAATATGGGTTGGGTCATGGGTTGACTAGGGGTGTTGATCGGTCGGGTTAATCGGGTTTCGGGTTATTTGGTTCGGGTTATTCGGGTTTTGAAGAATAATAAATTCACCCGTAACCCAAACCGAATAAGATTCAGGTTATTTGGGTTTGGGTCATTCGGGTTTGGGTTGTTTGGGTCGGGTTTTGGGTAACCCAAATAAATATTTTTGTGGACTTTGAAGCGTATTAAACTTAAAAAAGAAGTTGGTTAATTATACTTCAATATAATTTTAATTTCAAAACCATAGAAAATCATACTTCGTAAAAGTGTAAATTAACAAATTGTTTATATTCAAAGGTATATCAAACAACTTTGATTATCTAATTCTTGATTTAGTGCATTACAAGATGGTTATATTAATCGGTAAATAGTCATACATATGTAAAATAGATAATTTATAAACTATTCAAAATAATATAAAACACTTAATTAATTAAACAATCTTGACAATATATAACACAAATATTATTTAACTAAACTATTAAAGTAACAATAAATTAAGCTATTGTTATATAAAATCTTAATACAAAATGTATATAGTATAACTATTATACTCGTAATATAGTAATACTTTTGTATAATACTAACAAAAGGCAAAACGGTATGTTTGATTTTTCTCTATCATAATACTTACAATACAAAAATAACCGAGCAGTGAATCATATTTTGTAATTTATAAATAAAAGCATAAAGATTGAGTCAAATATATAATACTCCTATAAATATTATATATATAAAAAAAGGAAAAATTTTATATGGGTTAATCGGGTTAACCCAAATAAAATAAATTTCACCCATAACCCAAACCAGTTAAATTTATATGGGTTTGGTTAACCAAATAACGAACCCAAAACCCGAATAACCCAACCCATATAACCCAAATCCATTCGGGTTGGGTCGGGTTAATTGGGTATGGTGTTTTTCAACACCCCTTTGACGGGTTGTGGGTCAGGGTTGAAATTTCTGAACTGAAACTTCTAATGGGTTGGGTTAGGGTCAGAGTTTTCCAACCCACTAACCCATCAACCCGAACTCATCAACTCGAACCAGAACCCGAACCATTGACGGCTTTACTCTCCAGTTATGTGTGCCACAACCTCGAAATGCCATCTTAATTTTGGTAGGCTGCTTACTGTTTTGTTCGGCCGAGTACATGGCCCAGAAGACAAAATTCAAGAGCCCATTTGTATTTCATTTTGGCTTGGGATAAAAAGAGAAAGCAGCAACACATTTTGGTTTGTAAATATTTTATGACCAACCAGTCACCAAGAGACTTGCTCAATTTATTTGGAGCCAATAACCACAAGCCACACAACCAACCTTATTCCATTTGCTCCATATTTCTTGTGGCTTTTAAAACACGCAGAGCTCTGTTAAGAGATGGTTAAGTTGTTTTACAAGTTGGTTATTGATGATCTATCATCTCCCTAATAGTTTTGGGATAATAATCTCTTATCTATCCTATGGAGGCTACTAGGCTCCAGCCGAGACGTAGCCTCCGGACTTGAGCATGGTTGCTTTTGAGAGGCTCCGGATATAGCCTCCGGACCCTCCTCCATTGAGGCTCCTGATGTAGCCTCCGGACTTGAGCATGGTTGCTCTTGTGAGGCTCCGGATATAGCCTCCGGACCCTCCTCCACTGAGGCACCTGTTCAGACCTGAACATGACCTCATCTATGTTAAGTCATGGGCTTGATTTAGGCCCAAGCATGGAAAGCCCATGACCCAAAATCATCAAACCCTAGAATCCACTCCCTATAAATAGATGACAATGAGCACCAAGCTAGATGACTTCTCTCTCTTCTCTCTCTCTGCTCTATCCACACAATCCTTAGCCTACTTCGGCTTATGGCGTCACATCTTGTGGTCACCAATTGGGAACCGCCAACCGAAGTAGCAACAATCTAATCTCCCCCATTACACCTTATAGATCAAGGATTAACCCCCAGTACTTAAGGATAATTGCTATACCTAAACGGGTGTAGACTTATGCATAAACAAGTGGCGCCATCCGTAATATATTCTCCGATTCTGATCTATAACAATGGTGATTTTTTCATCCTGATGCTTTTATCTCTTATAAACACATCTGGTATGTATACAAATCATATCTTTTATTATTCATTTATATATTTCGTATCTCATTAGATCCGTAGCATGATATACTTACTTTCGTATCTTATCATCATCCAAACACACTCTAGTATGTGTAAAAGGAGATCTGTATCTATCTAATATATATGTTTATCTATTTGTTTGTTAATTTTGTTAATTAAAAAACACATATGCAATGGATGTTGTACTGTTGTGCTGGTTTTGTGAATAAGGACAAACCGAAAGCTGCTCTATGTGTTTTAGTCTATACATGATTCTTGAAATGGAGTCCAGCTTGCATTTGGAGTCTTGTGAAAATTATATATTTTTCTTTTCTCATATTTTGATTTATCTTAACAGTTAAAAGTTATAATTTAACCATGGTTCCCAATACTAACTTATACATTTGGCGTAGCCACCCACATTCTTATATACTTGCACTATATTTTTGGATAGATGTGAGTTGTTTCACAACACCTGGAAACCAAAGTTTTTGACCAAACTTATATGTGGTAAATATAAAGCCACGTATGAAGCTTTTGAACCAAGTCTATTTGTGGCAAATATAAGGCTCACGCATGTAATGTAAGAAAATGGTTGTCAAACCAATTTTGTATGCACTTGAGAGGCCAGAGTACAGATGTCCTTATCCTTAGGTGGCTATAGGCTATATATGAAACACATTAATCTTTCTTAAAAAGATAATATATAGTACCTTCCGGCCAAAAAGTCGGACTAGATACATGTTCCCAATCAAATTGTTAATTCTTTCACTTTCTCCCAATAAATATGATAACTTGATCTTCACACGGGCCTGTAGAGCTTTCCCCCTTCGACATCATATTCTTGATGAACTTCAAGATGAAAGGCAGCCTCGTCACAACCTGGCAGCCAATGGCCGTAGCGTAGAGCGGAGGCTGCGGAGCATCTTTCCCTCTTCTCAGCCAGCTGCGTTGACAACACCCTATCACGGTGGTGGAGTGAGTTATATCTGTATACTCTATCGAGCGGAGCGGGAAGAGGCCTTTATTGATGGACAGGCGAAGCAAAATTTTACAAATACCTGGCAAAATCACCTCCGGTGTAATATTCCTCAAATGGACAGCCTCCTATATACAACCACTTAACAGAAACCCTCTTCATTTATCTCTTCCGGTTACTGCTTTAGATAACACCTCCGGCTTATCTCCGGCTCACCTTTACTTGTACAGTTGTACATATATACATACTACTCTAGAACACTCAAGGTTGAGTTCAATTAAATTTAACTCTTGATTATTACCTAGTGGAAGTGAGAAATGTGACACCTTCGGAGTTCTTCGTCACAGCAAAATTCTTGTAACTTCAGGTCATACATTACGTCTATGGACTACTATATCTTTGGGAACTATACCCCTGGTTGCCACCTTCTATATATATACACCCTGCGGATTATTATGTTATCTTGTTACGCTTTATATGTGCCACTGCACCCTCTCCATGTATCCGAGTGATTGCTTCCGACGACGCTTCCGAGCTATGTATGTCACCTTT
>JANDBE010000028.1:20863838-20873913 GCA_024320915.1 Erigeron philadelphicus
CGTGTACCTGTTCGTACCTTTCGAGAGAGGATGGTGGTCCACGCACAGACCAATAGGGAGCTTCGAGACCGAGGGGTTCACCATGGTCTTCGTCACGATCTTGTCGAGCATATTTGGCGTCTCCAGTGATGTATTGTTGTTTGTTTTAATAATAAATTGTCAAACTAGGTTGTTGGCTTTAATTATTAATGTCTATGTTTTATTATTTTTAATGTGTTTATATTATGTATGTTTTATATTATTGTATTGTATGTTTTTTTTTTTATCTTTATGTGTGTTTTTGTTAGAAAATTAAAAGTGTATAAGTTAGAGCGTTAAAAATGTATAAATAAACATATAGTGAAATATTAAGTTAGAAAGGTAATTTTGATATTGTGGATGTTTTGAGAGATTAGTCATTGATTAGTATTTAGGCCGATATAGAATTAATATAGTGCTGACAAAGAATGAGTAATAGGCACTTTGAGTGCTTTCATAGAAACTTGAAAACAATCTCTATAACATATTCCGTTAAGTTTGTTTGTATACCATCAAAATATTAGACCAATTAAAATTCTCATTTGTTGCTTCAAAACCCGTCCCGTATTCCGTTAAGTTTGTCTAGACCCGATCCAAAATACTGTGTTTGGATTATTTTATTTTTCCAACCCTGATTCTTCGTCATCAACTTTTTCCAACTAAATATCAAATAAAGCAAACCAAACCAACCCAACCGCACCCATACTATACAACTTTTTTCTTTTTTTTTTTCTTTTCTTTCCTTACACCCATAAACAACAAAAACAACGGTACACGCACATACTTCTTGAATTTCTAGAAACAAATAACAATTAAAAAAAGTGTATTTTCTAGAGATTCAGGAAGTAAAAAAAAAACAGTAATATTTGCTGAGGAGACGCTACCTTTGTTCACCGATTGGCCGGCTGTTTCATTGATTTATTGTATGTATCACTTTTTTAAAACCCTAATAATATTCAATTTTATTTATATGTATGTATATATATCTAATATTTTGGATAATTTTTATTATTCATCATTCAGATTAGCTTAATCCAATTCTCCTTTTAGCTTTTAGATTTTCATTTTATTAATTTTTCTGTCAAGCTAAGCTATCATATACTACTGTATGTGTTGTTTGTGTATATATATATATATATATAAAATATATTGTATTGATTATGATTTCAAGCTTTTAGTTTTAGGGGAAATAGTGGTTTTTGTATATTAATCAGTTAATCCACTCTTAAATTTGCTTCCTTTTATATTTTTACTTTTTTTATAACTAGATTTAAGGTTTTTAGTTTGAAATGTTTTTATTTCGTTCCTGCGATGGTAGTGGGATATACAGCATTAAAATGAGGCCAGGGGTTTGAATCCTGGCCTCATATCTCATTAACTATAGCGTTACACAAATTATATCTCTCACGTTGGCCGTTAGACAGGTCTGTGAATGACCGACCTATTCAATTTGTCCAAAAATACTTGTTCGCCAGACAAAAATTCAATTTGAGAAGCGTGTGATGAATACAGTTAGAAATGAACCTTTTTTAGAGTGTATGTACAGTTAATGCAGTTTTTTTTTGTGAGACCGAATCAGAGCTTTGTTTTTGGAATTTTAGGATAGTAACGTATAACGTATTACTTTGGGACGTAGAGTTAGCCATTTAGTTTTTATATAATCCGAGTTGCATTATTTTGGAGAGTAAATCTTAAATAGGCCTGCTCGAAGCTATATTTATTACAGCTTATATTTGAAGTATGCTGATCAGGTATATGTTGCATCTTGATAGTTTTCCAGATTTATTAACAATGATGACATCCCAAGGAGACAACGAACATGTGAGATTGGTTATATCTAGTGAAAATATTGCGGCTGACTCCAGTATCTCACAACCTCAAACAGAAAGTAGTAATCGGTCGTTGAAATGGTGGATCAAGGCCTTAACATTGTCGATTATTGCTATTGTAGCTACTCTAGTTTTCTTGAAATGGGGTGTGCCGTTTGTTTTTGAGAAGGTATAATTGTTTTCTGTTGTTTGCTGCTTTTTTTTACTATCTTATTTTGAAGGACGTGAAGATTCAATGGTTTTATGATCTATGTCACTCATTTAGTGCAATACATATGTTTTAAGTTAGTCAAATCTTGCTATGTAGATTGATGTGTAAACTACTATAAAGGTGGTGACAAGTTCATACTTATTATCAAGTTGGATAATATATTAGGCTTTCGGTTGTAACTATTGATTTAATTATGATGACTCGGTTAGCACCTTCTTTAGCTTGAGCCAAGTATACTATAGGTATTAACCCTTAAGCTTGGATGCTGTAGTTGTAAAGGGTTGCAATTCCAAAGATAGAATGAGGATGATTAATTAACCATAGTTATATTGAGAATGTAAAAGCAACATTGGAAGTTCTATGAAAGGGTTTGATATTGTAGAATTTGGTGTCAGTTGAAGGACTCAAAGTGTATCGTATAGGTAGAAATGACCTTATATAATTCAGTAATCTACAAAAAAATTAGCAGACATGTATGAATTGAAGCAGAGGTAAAACTAGAAGCGGTAAAGAAGGAAAATGATGGGGTAGAGGTGACAGTATCAACCCACTTATTTAAGTATGGGTTGATTTTGGGCTATATGCAAGTATGCAACTACAATGAGTCAAGTGGGTTAAATACAATAACTGAGCTAAAATACGGAACAGTATAAAAGAGCCCACTGGCTTCAAGTTGTTGGCAGGTCTATCAAACTGAAAGAATTTGTACCAAACTACTAATACTGTATTAGTCTGACGTGAATTTATAGATTTTCTCTTTCCGTGATCATGTTGTGGCTAAGTAAATCTTCTGGCTTTCTGATCCTGTGGCAGGTTCTTCTACCAATGTTGCAATGGGAGGCCACTGCCTTTGGTCGCCCAGCTCTTGCATTCATACTTATAGCCTCTTTGGCATTGTTCCCAGTGTTGCTGATCCCTTCTGGCCCATCCATGTGGCTTGCAGGGATGATTTTTGGCTATGGTCTTGGATTTGTAATAATCATGGTCGGAACAACTATCGGGATGATTTTACCCTATCTCATCGGTCTGCTCTTCCGCGATCGCATTCATGTGAGTCAATAATTGTATTAGTGTAAAATGGGCAGGTTGGGTGATTGGTCAGGACAAATGGTCAAATTGATTATCTTTTTGGTACTGGTCATGTTAAATTAGATCGACTTATAACACTTTTCATTGAGTATTCTATAGAAATAATTAGTATTAAAGAGGATTTAAAGTTACCGTATATTATTTCCAGTAAGGATCTGTATTTATAAATAAATTTTTTTGTGCATTAAAAATTACATTTTGGGCAACCTTGACTTGCTCACCCCATTTTCTCATAAGATATATTGTTATTGTACCTCTTCTGACCAATCAGAGTTCACACAGCCAAATTGATCAATTCATATGTAAAACGGCTGAAAAAATTGACACCTTTCACAAAGTCATCAGGGCTGAAAAGTTATAACAAAATTGAAAATGGTGAATTTTCAGGAACTAATAGAATGGGAAGCTTTGGACTTTTTTTTTTGTGTGTTATCATTGTTATTGTTTATTTTATCTATTTATTATTTTGTTTTTTGGGGGTGGTATGTAATTATTATAAATTGCTCTTCTTTTCAAAGCTTCGAGTCTTTGACCTCTTTTTTTTCTTCATTTTTCTATGTAATATGCAGCAATGGTTGAAGAAATGGCCACAGACGGCTGCAATGATTAGATTGGCCGGGGAAGGAGACGGGTTCCAGCAATTCCGGGTTGTTGCACTATTTAGGATTTCACCATTTCCATACACAATTTTTAACTATGCAATAGTAGTGACGAGTATGAGATTCTGGCCCTATCTGTGTGGATCAATTGCAGGGATGATTCCAGAAGCATTCATCTATATATACAGGTCTAACTCAATTCTCTTTCACTTATTTCTGTTATGCATTTATATCATCTATCATGTTGTGGTGGAAAGACCTACCGATTTACTTGTAAATTAGTCAGTTTGTGCAATCTGTTATCACTAGGAGGTCAGACAGGTAAAGTCGATAAATTTAGGCCAACAAAATTCCAATCAAACGGTTCAAAGTGTGTTTTGATGCATAAGCCTTCTTAAAAGTTAATTGGTTAAGAGTTCTATAAAAATAGGATAATATGGTAATCACAGTTTAATGCACTATTAATTTTAAAAATGTAAAATGTTTGGACAGAGTGTCTGTGTCAATCTAACCTGACTCATACCCAAAAATTTGTGGTTTTGTCTTGTACCCGACCCATCCATTCATCGACTTTCATGTTTTAGTGAATTTGCGTTGACTTACTTCCAATATTTGTGCAGTGGGCGGTTGATAAGGACATTTGCAGATGTGCAGTACAGAAACCACCGAATGACTCCATTGGAAATTATATACAACGTTATCTCTTTGATTATTGCAGTAGTTATGACTGTTGGTTTTACGGTTTATGCAAAGAAAGCTTTAAAAGAACTTGAAAATGAAGAGAATATGGACTCAGATATACAGCTTGAAAAACTTCCGCTTGAGAGACAAAAGCATTCCCAGACGCCTTCAGTATAGCTTATATGCAACATAGATTCTTAGTGTATATTATTTGAGCTCATGTGGGTTTTCCTTTTAGATCTCTAACCACTTGTAATTAAGCAATTGATGATGGAAATAAGGACTTTGAATACTACAGATGAGAAAGTTTTTGAAATCAAGGTACAAACCTCCATCTTTATCTTGCTCACTCTTTGATTGCCTTGGAGTTTTAGTTTTTTTTTCATGCCTGCTGAATGTTTTTCAAGTAGGTGGTGATTACTAATGAATAGGTCATGCTTTATTGAGGGTGAAAAAAACTAATAACTCATCCAATTGTCATGTTCACCCTGTACTAAGGTTATTACATTAGCCCAGCCTAAGTGTTTTTTACCCCCAAAATTAAAGCCTTCCTCCCTCCTCTTTTACCTATGCACATTTTCTCCCTTTGCTGACTCGATCTTTCCAATCCATTACCTTCATGGTTTCCTTTTTGTAAAGTTTGAAATAACATCTAGTATGTTCATTCTTTTTAAAGAATACAATATGAAAAATGACTATGTGAAACATTAACAGTAACTACATAGAATATTAGTTAATTAACAATGTAAAGTTGACTACAAAACTAAGTAATTATCATTGACTATTATAATTGACCACTTTGACTTTTGTATTAGTATCGAAGTGATAACAAATTAACAATGTAAAGTTGACTACCAAACTAACAAATTTTTTTAGGTAACCGAACCAGTAAAATGGTTCAAAACTTTTTAACTAACCAAATGGAACTGTTTGCAACCATAAATACACGTATAGAACTATAGATAGATAGATATGAGATAAAAATATATACACACATAATAAATATATACATATCTGAAAAACATAAAGAAAAAGAAGAAAAAGGTCAACGCGGAACAAAACCAACCCATACAGTGACAGATGGGTGGTATGGACTGGGATTCGATACCCGATGCTATATCGTCAACACTGGAATCAATCCCGGATCCATACCTCATGCTCTTATACCCGTTCAATAGGGATAGGACTAGGAGTAGGACTAGGACTTGTTAGCCCTATTCCTTGCTCGATTGGTATTTTTTCATTGCGCTCTTGTGGTTGATTTTGCAATTGGTTTGATCGACTACTTTCACCCGCCGAGCCTGGTCGCCTCCTTTCTCTTACCCAGTCTTGAATGAGTTTAAGTGAAAACGTATTGAATATACTCGGCTTAAACTTGCTGCCCATCTGCACCGTGTACAGTAAATTCTTCCCATAGTTAATTTACAATTTATATTTCTCTTTAGAATTGCTGGAAAATCAACTTTTCAAAATCTATACTACAGTATAAACAGATGAGTAAAATGAATTACATAAGCATATATACCTGGGAAACA
Source organism: Erigeron philadelphicus (assembly GCA_024320915.1). Lineage (NCBI taxonomy): Eukaryota > Viridiplantae > Streptophyta > Magnoliopsida > Asterales > Asteraceae > Erigeron > Erigeron philadelphicus. Next base: position 20,869,801 of record JANDBE010000028.1, read on the forward strand.
AGGGCATACAAAGGTAAGCCGCAATAACTGCATAGTACTTGTACAATTACCCTGTACAAATTACAAAGTAAAATCAAATAACAAACAATGTTTATATATATTTCCTTCTTTGATTATTCTGAATCAATGTGTAATAATGAGACTTACTTACCCAAGAACGAGTTTGGTGATGATGTAGCCCACTCTCTCCATGATGCACGAGTCGAACCCATATGTAGTCTATGCAGCATTTTCCGAAAAAATAAACAGAACATTTTATAGCATTTTTGCAAAACAAATAAAACAAGTAAAGAAGATACCGGATTTGGACAAAATCATAAACTTACCCAAACCCAGAAAAAGAAGCCAATTTCAAATGAATTTTGAAACAAGATGAAGTGAATCAAGTATAAGATAAATTCCGGGTTATTGCACCAAAAATGATCATCATTGGGTTTTACTGCTTCCGTTTTATTCTTTTCAACATCTCTTGCTAAGATAGTAATGATATGCTCGAGATGAGCTCCCACGAGCAATAGAAGCTGTCATATTAGTCACCAACAAGATCTGATTGTTACGACAATGCTATCTAATTGCTATATGAAATCATAAGAAGTTTATCAATTTCCGGACTTACAATGAGGGGCAAAAACGACAACCAAAAGTATGTGTACCAACCTGCCATTCATACACAAAAATGATGTAAACATTGAAAATGGATTCAAGGACTAATGTTAATATCAATCTTAACAGCAACAACACAAACTATGTTAATACCAATATATAATAAAATGCAATAGTGTTTATGTTTGATATCTTGTCTATGATATCAAAGGCAGAATACATACCATGAATGTTAAGAAGCAAAAAGACAACCACAAAGAGCCACAAATACCAACTGTGTCAAAAAATGATAAAAGGGCAAACTTAACCCAATGGTCAAATAACTTATGCTAAATCTATCTACTAGCTAGCTAGAAGTATAATGCAAAATTGAGAATGGAATGCATACCTTATGCCGACAACTCTTCTAAAATCGTGTACCAGAGTTCGTAATAGGTACTTGTAAAAGTTATAGTCTGGATTACCTGGTATATGTTCCTATGGATCAGATAAAATAATGCGTCAAGCTAGGCGTTAGCTTGAAGAATATACAACTGGTATGACTAACAAAATGACGGTATTGTTGAAAATCCAAGCAAATTTTACCTTTATGAACCCAGCTCGAAGTGCAATATAATCTGCCTTAGTCACTGATCCATAAAATTGTTTGAAGAATGATACCTACAAACGAACAATAATATTTACTTCAATATGTATGTATATATGTAAATGTCACATTCATATTGTAAATGTTAATTAGACTCACTATCCATCTCAATCCTGCCTTTTTTCTGTAATGGCCTATAGTACGTTGTGTGAAGAATAGTCGATGATGATGGTGAACATGGCCTACAATAAAAGTACAATTGCTGACATATATATAGTCCATCTTTCAGATTTAAGATGAAAATACAGCTGAAAGTAGCCGGAACAGATGAAAAACTGGCTTACTATGTTTGACAGGTCCATCAGTGTTCTTGATCGAGTCCTCCCAATGCTTCCACTTACTTATCTACACGATATAACATTATCAAACATGAAAAGAAACGAACTCTTACAACTATATATATTACATAGTAAAAGAGTACGTAGAACGTTACTTTAGCGACTCCAAGGAGCATGGTAGTGGCACAGAAGATGACATGTACAACTGCTAGAACGAATACAAATATATTAAGCTGTTGTAGACCTTCTAAAGATACCAATGGCACCTTTCCCTTGCTCGCACAATATTGGCTATCAATATCTTCTGACATAAGATGTCGGCGCCCAATATTGAATGCCAAATACTCAGTTGTGGAAGTAGTTGTTTCCTTTCTTTTGCAAGGAAGCATGTAATTGGCAAGATGTGTTGGTATGCATATTTTGCTTATTGTACGTTGAGAAACCGTCAGCAACAACGATATGAATCCCAACAACGTTAACTCTGATGTAGAAATTTAGTCAAGAAAGATGGACAACAAAAAGATTATAGTGTATAGTGTTGTTGGCAAATTAACCTTCTTTTAGTTTTTGCAAGGCCTCGTAAAGTGCTTCTTGACCTCTACGCTTTAACCACTGCACAATCATTGTATTCATGTGTAAATATTATGTATGCTTGATATATATCTGACAAACATTTAGTACAACCTTGCCAAGACGACGAAGACCACGCTCGGCAAGTAGAGATATGATTACGATGATAGAGCAGATAACCGCTATGATCCATGTTGGTGTGTACTCCAAGGACCTTGATTCACCTTCTTCCACCATGCTTCGTCAGAGAATTAAAAAATGGATGCAGGACAGAAGAAAAATGAAAGAAAGAGATCATAGTGTTTGATAATTTTAATGTTTAGACTAGATATAAAAGAAGCAAAGAATGTGTGCTTCTTATGGTGAAGCTTTTACCAAGTAAAGAACATCATTCTTATAGTTTTGTTTACATCTTTTTAAGCTTTGAACATATGTTTCCCCATGGCCCATACACACTTACATTAATATGTTTTCATGTATGTTGGCTGTAGGATATGAATATGCTTTCAGTGTTATTCCTTCTTCAATCACTACAAGAAAAATAGTTTAGACGACTCACAGTCGTACCACCAGCCTTTCTCACCACCCGTTCTATTGACGTCATATCAGCACCATATCAGAAAATCAACCCCAACCACTTGTTAACCACTAATCTTACACAACACCTTCAACTCCACAACTAATCAATCACTAGCTAGTCTTGGGTCCACTACTTAAATAATAAAAAGAAGCCCAAAAGACTCATGACCACAACCACGAACGCGCAACCGCTGGATCAACAGCAGTCCACCACAAGTCTCACACAATGGTGTGGGATCCTGGCCAAGTACACCACCAGCGGGCCACTAGCACTCATAGAGTCGTAATTACCATTGCAGCCACTCTTATAGGGTATATCCATAGTGAAGACAAAGTGTACCACCATAATCCACTAGACTACTTTATCATATCGATCTGCTCTTCCATGATCGCATTCATGTGAATCAATATTGTTTTAGTAATCAGGTAAAACATGTGGCAACACCTTAGACCATTCTTGAACGTTCACCTTTTTCATTTATACTTTATTACTTTCTCACATTCTCTTTTTCCCCTTAACCCTTCACCTTTAAATTTAAATTTGTTTTATATCTCACAATATACACTAATAACCAATCAAAATAACAAAACATATAAAAGGTCTACATCTAACATTCACCTTAGGTGATTCAAATCACCTTTCGTTCTTCACCTAACATTTTCACCTAATAACGTTAATCATTCATCTTTCTTTCACCTTTTATGTTAACAATCTTTACTAATAGTCTTATATAATTAATAGATGTAAAATAAGCAGGTTGGTTGAGACAATTTGTTAAAACCAAACATTTTTTTGGTTCGGAAAATGCTGAAAAATCCACCTAATAATGCTTCTAAAGTCATGATTATTACATATCAACAAATGTAAGAATAAGATTAAAAAAAATAAATAATGTAATGTATTCATGGTTTTAGCTAGGAGGATATATAATTCATCTTTTTCGTTAGCATAAGATAAATGTCACATTTAAAAAATCTTTGTATACAATATTATGAACCTATTGTAAAAGGAGGAAATATTAAAATATCTTTTGTGGCATGATTTTGAGTTTTTTTTTTTAAGAAGGGTGTAATTAACTATTTACTTTTCTTTTTGAATTTGTTTCTTTTCTTTTAATTTCTCAATATCCCAAGAATCTAATTTTTAATTCCTTTCTTTGTTTTTTCTTTCAAATGCCTTTTATCAGTTTTATAAATAACCCTTCCTCTCTTATCCATTTTCCTCCTTTTTTTTTCATTTTATATTAAATTTCAGAATGCAACGTTAGAGATGGAAGAAAAAAAGCTAATGGTTCCAATAAAATCAGGTACACGACCATGGAAGCAGTTTCCTTTAGGGTTTAGATGCACGAGGCGAGTAAGTAATAGTAAATATGGAATGTATATTGTATTTATTGTATTGATTAACATTATTAGTCAATGGTCAAAGTTAATAGT
>JANDBE010000028.1:21017023-21027373 GCA_024320915.1 Erigeron philadelphicus
GTTTCTACCCAAATGGTAGAAAAGGCCCTCCAACCTTTACATGGGATGAGGATTTGAACCCATGCCCTCTGTTTCCAGAGGCAAGAGTGTTTACCACTGATCCAAAATCAAGTTAAAAACTCCTAACCAGGGGCGGAACCAAGGCGGGGTCCGGCGGGTGCTCAGCCTCCCCTAACTGGCCCAAAAAATCATAAAAGTCTTTGGTCCATTGCCTATTTTGTTTAATAAAACCCCCTATGAGATACAAAGGTTTTTTTTCCTTTAAACATTCATATTGAAGAGCTAGAAGGTATTAAAAATAGTCAACAATTACATCTTTTACGTTTTGTAAGTATTAATCATCTTGCTATTATTTTATTAATTTTTAAGAGTTTGATCTTTTTTTTTCGAATTAATATTATCAATTAAAGGTTTGAATGTTTGATCATCTATATATGTGTCGTCATATATCTAAATATCTAATTGACAATTTACTCTAGGCTTAACAATTGAAAATAGTGATGCACAGATAACTAAAGCTATATTTTTATTATTGATTATATGAAGGTGTGTATCACGTTATTAACTAGTTAACATATGGTCATATGAAATTCTTATTAACCTAGTCAACATTTAAGGTCAACAAGCCCATAATTAATCACCATACCAAAATTAGCTTTCACAATTTTTGTAAATAGGGTTATGTTTCTCATTGTAAATCATCATTAACAATCATTCAATATTCATTCTTATTGTGTATATTCTTTAATTCTTGTATCTAATTGTAGGTTTCATCATTAGCAGGAAAAAAAATTCATTTTTTAAACGAAATGAAGATGTTCAAGGTTCCCAACCCCAATTTCAACCACCAATCACAGCCGCAACCACAACTTAAAATGCGTAAGGTAAACTTTTATCTAGTTAATTTATGAATGGTTAAGTTTATGTTTGTGTGATCATTGAGCTTTATGTATTCTAACTAGTTTTTTTCTTATTAACAGGGTTAGTTCAGGAATGATGATTAATGTTTATGATCGGTAGAAGACTTTTGAGCTTAACTTTGTCATTGTTGCTTATGTTTTATGAGACATAAGTTTTTTTCTATTAGACATTTTATGTTTTTTTTTTCCCCTATGTTTTGGTCAAATTATAATGTATTCATGCTGTTTGAATATATATCGAGTTCTATCTTGAAATTAAACTTAGTCACCCTCATCAAAAATTTTTGGCTTCGTCACTACTCCGTAGTTCTAATTCTTTAAATTTCAACACGCAACGATACACAAATACACACTTCTTAGTTAGGTCTATTACCGAAGGGAACAAGAGAACCGCATTTTATGGTTTCTATTTCTATATATCGACAATTCGACACTATAAAATGATTAAAAACCGTTATGGGGTATTGATGCGACAAATAGTAAAAAGATAAGGATTATGGTGTGTGCCCACAACCCACATCTTACTGCTCCCTCCATACCAAACAAAAGTTCTCGTAACCATTGACAAGCTTTGAAAGAAAGGGTCAATGCAAATTTATTTAAATTTATTTGTATATAAAAATAAATATATATTCCTCGTCATCCTTTATATACCATATAATCTGACACATACATCAACCTCTCACGTGAAGCCCATACCCCCTTTCCTTTTCCAAAAACTTCAATCCAAAATGTCACAAAATTTTTATTCTTTTAACTATGTAAATAAAGTTAAAAACTTGAGGTGTGACACATTAATTACACCATATTGTGGTACTGTCGTATACAACAACGCTAGATACCCATTTTAATCATAGACAAAAACATTAATATCCTTCGTAGCAAAGGTTTTACAAGTGTGTCAAGAAAGGTAGTCACCGATTTCGTCTCCAATGAGATGGGATGAGGACGAGGAATATGAGCCCCCGTGTGTTGATGTTTTGTTTCTTAGTTTTATTTAATTAGATGTAATTAAAAAAATAGTAATAGGAAGAAGAATCAAAGAGGTATTGTTGATACCCGTATGTCATGAAATGTGTTATGGTCTTATATGGACGAGAAATTAAAATAGAAATGTAAGAATGTGCCGAATTTTTTTTTTTTTTCCAGAGAGGGTCAATTTTATTTCGATAATATAAACCATTTGCAAAAACATTTGTCATTAAAACCTTTGTATATATATAAGAATAACAATAAATATATAATAATGTAACATATAGATTGAAATTTTCTCAAGTTAAGAGTAACTTGAGGTGTTTAGTACCTGTGAATCTAACAACTACAGACGAATGTTGGTAAAGGTTAGATTGAAAGGAACACCTCAATCCCTGTAGCCGCATTGGTTCCGATACGCGAGGGTTGCACAACTCGTATCCCGGTTCGGCCCCTCCACCAAATACCACCACAAGATTCGAATCTGTGCCCCCATATTGGTAAGGGTAAACATGGTGGGGTCCGGCTTTGCAGGGGGCGGCTGGTCATTGGGCTATCAACCCAATGGTTACTATAAACGAATGTTTATAGTATGAAAATTAAAGTTGTGTTTATTATATCTAATGAATTTTCGAATCTTGCGCATTGTATGTATTCGGTATATGTGGCAACCATATAAGCTGTCACTTGTAAGTTTTTTAATTGGTCCGATACATACAGTGCACATGATTTAAAAATTTATTACTACATTGAACACAACTTTAATTTTTTCATAATATATATATTTTTTTAAAGTTAATTACTTTCACAAGAGATAAAGTTAGATGATTTCAACTATTGATTTAAAATTAATGATAAAAGTTCAAAATTGATAATTAAATTTTAACAAATGATTTTTATCCAATAATTAATAATCCTCTAACTTTACCTTTCAATTACTTTTGGCAGAGGATAACACCACCAGGTATTAGCGGTGACGTCGCTGTTAATACCCTGACACTGACAGGGGGCCCGTTAATTTCTTTGTCAGATTTACCATTACAGGCATGGGGACCTGTAATATTAACGATAATATCACCGCTAATACTCTTTCCGGTCGGGTTATATTTCTTGTCCGGCCGGGTTACACTGGCCGATACTTTTAACCATAAGGAATCACCACCCTTGACATATAACCTAACATATAACTGAAATATCTGACACACATATCAACCTTTCCACGTGAATTCCATATCCCTTGCTCATTGCTATTGGCTAGTTTCGTTCCTGTATTAAAAAAAACAAAAATAAAATAAACACAACTAGGTACGTGTAATGCAAACAACGACAAAACTAGATTTACATCGTATAAATATATATTTTTAACATTTACATTTGAGAAAATTTTGTCACAATCAAATAATCTGAGCCATCTCTAAGGATGTGCAAATACCAACTGGTTTAGACGGTGTAATATTATAGGAGATAATGTATACACGATGTAAATCTATTTTTGTCATATATGTTTCTTAATAGTTTAATGTTTAATTTATAACTTAAAAAGCTAAATGAATTGAAAAAATAAATACTAAAACCGATCCAAATCGAATCAAACCAAAATCAAATCTACAGTTTTGGACCAAATTTGAACCAAAACGACTTATACTCGCCCTTGTATTTGAAGTAATATGCTTAGTTTAAAGCCTTTTACCTTAAAAAGATATTTATATCAAAAGAGAAGGTACCTTAAGACGAGAAGGGAAAAAATTGTCCAGTTTTAATTTTTTTTTTTATATAATTTGTTTTAGTCTTGCTTTTTTTAATTTTTCTCGTTCTTTCTTTAATTAACTAATTTCAAAAAAAAAATCTAAATAAAAAAGGAATTCAAAGGGCGTAGCCCGTAAATTATAGATGAAACCTCTCGGTTTATGACGGAGCCATGATGGTAAGGGCGAAGTTCGTTATGTATATCACCCCATCATCAATCATTTCTTTAGGTCTATTATCCTCACCGGCTATTCCTTATTAATATCTTTAATTGCAAAGCTCGTACCGCACTCTAATATCTATAGATCACTAACTAGGATTGGATTATTTTTTGTTATAATGAGTTAATTAGAAAAAAATGAAAATTTTTTTGATAAACAAACTAAAAAAACCTAAGAACAAATCTTCTCTTTTTTTTCCTTAAAACATTCTCTAAAGCTAAATAAATTTTCATTTTGTGACAAACTATTTAAACAAGACCAACAAAGATCAACAGCATAAGTCCATGATAATAGAGCATATACTTCCATGATTTCCAGCAACCAACTGTCATTCTTTTCCATCTTTAGTAACTAAACCGCCATTCTTCCCTTCTTTTTTTCTTAGTGGCTCCCTCCCACTTACTCATTTTAGACATAAATATAAAAACAAATACAGCATCCATTTAAATATAAATATAATAATACAAACAATATATATAAACAAGTAACCCATCATCAATCAAGCTAGACATTGCAAGTGTGGACCTGCAACTAACCCTTGTTTCACCTTCCTAAACTACAAAGTCAATCAATTACACTCACTACTAAAGGAAGTTTTTCAATAAATGGGATCAAGGGAATTGAAGTCTTTTGAGTGATCCAATAATAAATTTTCAGTCTTTATAACTAACTTGTTCAAGATTTTGAAGCTTGCTACTTTCAGAGTTGTCTTTCACTTAATCTCATCTGGGTCAGTGTTAGTCACTTTCTACTTACTTTCATTTCCAGTTTTTGATTTTCTACTTTTAGGATTTTGGTATCATGAATTTGACATTTATATGATATATGATATAGACTTAACCTTTATTGCCAATTTTGCTTGTGGGCCATTTTGTTTTATTTGGAAATATATTATATATATATATATGAAAACGTTTACCTGAGAACCATTTAAATTGGAAGAACCTGACCTGAAATATACCATGTAGAGCTTGAAATCTAAACGGGTAAACAGACAAGGTTTTTCCCTCTTTAAGTAACCCTGGAAAAGGCGAGAGCTTTGATTCGGATGTAACGTGGCCTAATTGGATTATCTTCGTGACCGTTTTCAAACCCTTTCTCGGACCACCCAAAATGTTTTCATAAGGAGGTCAAAGCAGACACTTCTTATAAGGGAAAGTTGTAATATATTGAAAAGGAAGTGGGGTTTTGGTTTGATTTTGATTGTAAGGTTTTGTCTGTTGGATTCTAAGAAGGTGGTGATGGTTTTTTTTCTTGGATTCTAGTCAAAGATTATAGTATGACCCTTGATTGCTTTTCTTTTTAGTAGTGGGGTTTTGAAATTTTACAACTTTTTATTGAAAGTGATTTGCTTTTCATTATCAAATGTCTTGCAGTTTGATTAAAATTAGTTTTTGTGTTTTGTAATCAGATCTGATCACCATGTCATCAAGTAATTCTGCAAGGTCAAAACATAGTACTAGAATTATACAACAAACCACTGTAGATGCACGGCTCCATGCCGATTTTGAGGAATCAGGAGACTCGTTTGATTACTCGAGTTCCGTGCATGTTAGCAACACGGTCGTTACTGGGGAACAGCCTCGTTCCGATAAGGTAACTACTGCGTACCTTCACCACATTCAAAAGGGTAAGTTGATTCAACCTTTTGGATGTTTATTAGCCCTAGATGAAAAAACTTTCAGAGTGATCGCCTATTCTGAAAACGCCCCTGAAATGCTTACAATGGTAAGCCACACTGTGCCCAGTGTTGGTGAAAATCCTGTTCTCGGGATTGGTACTGATGTTAGAACTATATTCGCTGGTCCTAGTGCCAATGCCTTGTATAAGGCCTTAGGATTTGGGGAAGTCTCTTTGCTAAACCCCATTTTGGTTCATTGTAAAACATCTGGGAAACCGTTTTATGCCATCATTCATCGGGTCACGGGCAGTTTAATCCTAGATTTTGAGCCTGTTATGCCTAATGAAGTCCCAATGACTGCTGCTGGCTCTCTACAATCTTATAAACATGCAGCCAAAGCCATAGCCAGGTTACAGTCTCTGCCTAGTGGCAGCATCGACCGACTCTGTGACACAATGGTCCAGGAGGTTTTTGAGCTCACGGGTTATGACCGTGTCATGGCTTATAAGTTTCATGAAGATGATCACGGTGAGGTGGTGGCCGAGATTACTAAACCAGGGCTGGACCCTTACCTTGGATTACATTATCCAGCCACTGATATACCTCAGGCGGCAAGATTCTTGTTCATGAAGAATAAGGTCCGAATGATTTGTGATTGTCGAGCCAAGAATGTAAAAGTAGTTCAAGATAAGAAACTCTCATTTGATTTAACCTTATGCGGTTCGAATCTCCGGGCCCCACATAGTTGCCATTTACAGTACATGGAAAACATGACATCAATTGCCTCTTTGGTAATGGCTGTTGTCATAAACGACATCCATGAAGAAGGCGAAACCTCTGATCCCCAGAAAAGAAAAAGGCTTTGGGGTTTAGTTGTGTGCCATAACACGACTCCAAGATTCGTTCCATTTCCTTTGCGTTATGCGTGTGAGTTTTTGGCTCAAGTTTTTGCCATTCACATTAATAAAGAATTGGAATTGGAAAACCAGATTTTGGAGAAAAATATCTTACGCACACAAACACTGTTATGTGATTTGTTGATGCGGGATGCTCCATTAGGTATTGTAGCACAAAGCCCAAATATCATGGATCTTGTTAAGTGTGATGGGGCGGCTCTTCTTTATAAAAGTAAAGTATACCGAATGGGGGTTAGCCCAACTGAGTCTCAAATTCATGATATAGTGTCGTGGCTCTATGAATACCATATGGATTCTACGGGGCTGAGTACAGATAGTTTATACGATGCCGGTTATCCTGGGGCTCTAGCTCTTGGAGACGTAATTTGCGGGATGGCATCGGTTAGGTTAACCGAAAAAGATATTCTTTTTTGGTTTAGATCAAACACGGCTTCAGAAATTAGATGGGGCGGTGCAAAACACGAGAAGGGTGAAAAAGATGATGGTAAAAGAATGCACCCAAGGTCTTCTTTTAAAGCCTTTTTAGAAGTCGTGAAAACTAGAAGTTTTCCATGGAAGGAATTTGAGATGGATGCCATTCACTCATTGCAGCTTATTATGAGGAATGCTTTGAAAGAAAGTGAAGTGGTGGATATGAAAACAGATATTATTCAGGAAGGTTTTAATGAGCTTAAACTTGATGGGCTGCAAGAATTAGAATCAGTTACGAGTGAGATGGTTAGGCTGATCGAAACTGCTTCTGTTCCTATACTCGCAGTCGATGTTGATGGTTTAATAAATGGATGGAATACAAAGATAGCTGAGTTGACTGGTTTGACCGTAGAAGACGCTATTGGTAGCCATTTGTTGACACTTGTTGAAGATTCTTCGGTTGACAAAGTCCAAAATATGCTGAACCTGGCACTAGAAGGTATCCACTTTAGCTCATAAGTTATATATTCTTTCTCATATAGCTTGGAGGTGAAAAAATGGGTGGGTTGGGTAATGGGCCAAAATGGGTTTGGTGGTGAAGTCCAGCTAATTTTTGCATTTCATTTTAGTTTTTGCATGTCATGTTAATTGTAGTCGTGTTTTCTGTATCACTAGGAAAAGAGGAAACAGGTGTCGAATTTGAAATCAAAACGCATGGACCAATGGGCGAGTCTAAACCAATCACGCTTGTGGTAAATGCCTGTGCAAGCAGGGACGTAAACGAAAATGTTGTAGGTGTGTGCTGTATTGCACAAGATATAACTAACCAAAAGATGATAATGGACAAGTTCACTCGAATAGAAGGCGATTACAAAGCTATAGTGCATAACCCGAACCCATTGATTCCCCCAATCTTTGGAACTGATGAATTTGGTTGGTGTTCTGAGTGGAACCAAGCCATGACCGAGTTATCTGGAATACCAAGAGAACAAGTCATCGATAAAATGCTTTTGGGTGAAGTTTTTGGGACAAATGCAGCTTGCTGCCGACTGATTAATCAAGAGTCTTTCGTAAACCTCAGCATTGTTCTTAACAAAGCTCTGACTAGTCAAGAAGCAGTAAAGATTTCATTCGGGTTTTTTGCTAAAAGTGGAAAGTATGTAGACTGCTTGTTATGTGCAAGTAAACGGGTTGACAATGAGGGTACAGTCACCGGGCTTTTTTGCTTCTTACAGCTAGCAAGTAAAGACCTTCAACAAGCTATTCATTTTCAAAGAATGTCTGAGCAAATCGCAGCAAAGAGACTTAAAGCTTTAGCTTATGTGAAAAGACAGATTAAAAATCCGCTTGCTGGGATTATATTTTCGAGAAAGATGATGGAGGCAACCGATCTGGGAGATGAGCAGAGGGAGCTTCTTCATACAAGTGCTTTATGTCAAAAGCAACTTAATAAAGTACTTGATGACACCGATCTTGATAGCATTGTTGACGGGTATGTCTAAATTAAATGTTATCCTTTTTTGAATATAGTTGAAATTTATTGAGATCTGTAACGTTATCCAAATTGTGGCAGGTATCTGGATCTTGAGATGACAGAGTTTACTCTCCAGCAAATCTTGGGTGCCTCCTTGAGTCAAGTGATGACAAAGAGCGACATAATGGGAATTCAAGTAGTGAATAGTGTAGCAGAAAGTATGTTGTTGGAGAAACTGTATGGAGATAGTCTGAGGCTGCAGCAAGTTCTTGCAGATTTCTTGTCACTGTCGGTTTCTTGTACACCAACCGGTGGCCTTCTCATAATTGCAGCCAAGTTGACCAAAGATGTTTTAGCCAAATCAGTTCAGCTTGTGAATTTAGAACTCAGGTATGTACTGTTTAGGCTCAAAATGGACAAAGGTTTGGTTTGTGTTGGTTCTTCGATTAGTTTTAAGTAAAATGGGCGGGGCGGACAGATTGAGGTAAAAACAAGGTTTCTTTTCTGAAAGGCAGTAAAGACCAGGTTTTCTTTGAAATGGGTCAGAAATTTGGGTCGTTTACTTATAATCATTTTTTTGTCCAATTAATATTGTTAATTACTCGTAATAATTAGTCCGTTTATCATGAATTTCAAAAATATTTCATTACAATAATAATCCCTCTTTAAGTAAAATCTTTGAAGTTTTATACTCGTACTACACTAGACGACACAACTATAACACTCATATGACCTGTTTGAGATAAATTATAACCCAAATCGGACTATTCACAAGTAAATGGATCAAAATTGTCACCTCTTATATTATGAGCTGATTTGACCCATTTCCATAGGATAACACACACGGGAAGTGGGGTGCCAGAGGAGCTGTTAAGCCAGATGTTTGGAAACAGTACGGATGCAACAGAAGAAGGAATAAGTTTGGTGATTAGCCGAACCCTGTTGAAGCTCATGAGTGGAGATGTGCAATATCTACGTGAAGCCAGAAGGTCGACTTTCATCATTTCAGTTGAACTTGCCTCTGCTGGAACAAAGAAAGCATCAACAGACTAACTTTCTTCTTTGTTGGTGGTGTTCTTTTCGAAAATTAGCAGTAATTGTTGCTTTGAGTTTGTTCTTTGTATGTTTCTGTTAATTTGCAATTGTAATTGGGACTTGTTGCTTTGAGAATAATATTTTGTAAGTTCTGGTGTTTTAAGGTCTATAATGTTGTTACTGTCATCTATGCCTTAGCAGTCATAAATGCATGTAATTAGAGGTAATTTACCTATATTGAACTATTGTATCTTTAATATAATGTAAATAGTTTTTTTTAATTGAACCATTAAGAGACTAAACACAATTACTAATACTATTATCTTAGCTAATCAACCTGGGTCATTAACTTGTGTCCATGATGACAAACAATTCCAATATCTAAAGTTGCAGGATGATCTTTAGGCCTATCTCTTCTCGTACTAGTGTAGGGTAAAATTTAAGAGGTATTTGAAAATTGAATTGCCGATAAATCAGCACAGAGAGTAAATGTATGTGGCTGGTGTGCACGCAGAGTCGAGGCTAGCATCATCTGGAATGAAATTGTGTATGAGAGATAATAAGAATATGAATTAAATTTACAATTCAAATATATATAAAAATTGAACAAAATTGGAACGAATACCTACCTAACATCTAGAGATCAATGTGAGAGATGAAATTGTTTGACTGACATATTTAGGATGAAGGCTTTCTCTAAATGGAAACCAACTCCAAACAATGAATGCATAATCAGGTTATAACCAACGAGAAAGGGCCTCCGGCCATCGTTAGTGAGTGAAATAATGAATGCATGTTGAAGCGTCAGTCAAACTATAGAAAATGAAAATATAAAATGAAAATCGAAACGTACATATTTGGGCATATACCAAACATGCAAAACATATGCCGACATATACAAAGCACTCACATAGGGGGATGGGATGTGGTAGTAATTTTTGACTTTTTTTAAATCTCACCAATCACATATATTTCTAACTTATTTTTAAATATATTTGGACATATTTAGGGGAATGTCCTTCCTCCACTCTTT
>JANDBE010000028.1:21336144-21349393 GCA_024320915.1 Erigeron philadelphicus
TCCACTAAAAGTTGTGGTCCTATGCAAACAAAAACGCCTTTTTATACATTAATATATACAAACAATGTATATATATATATATATATATATATCTAGATTTAGGGTTTAAACTAACCATATTTAGCTATCACATGTGCCTTATACTCCTCTACCATCCGACAAATCACAAACCCTAATTTTTTTTCATATTTAAAACAATAACACCAATTTACGATTGAACTAAATAATTGATATATAGGTGTTAAAAGCATATGAACTTTAATATTTCACTATATATCAGTTATTAATTTCCCAAACCCAAATTACTACTAATTCCAAATAAATTAAGTTCAGTTAAATATACCACTATTAACAAATATTTACATTTTAAACATGAATAAAATACACAAAATAGAACATAAGTTTTCGATCTTACTTGATTTGCCATAGATGTAGTTGTCGCCGATATTTTTTAGGTGGACAATGAGTAGAGTAAAAGGAAGTAATAGTGTTTGGTGAAATGATAAAGATAAGTTTAATCAAGTGGTTGGGGTTATTTTTATTACTGTGCATGAGAATTAATAAAATATTATTAGTGAAATATTATGATTAATTTTTTTGTATATAGCTTTTTAAACAGATATGTATTTTACTCAACTTAAATAATTACATAGTTACAAAAGTTATTTTTTATATATAAAAGTAGGAAATAACAATTAAATTTATTGAATTTCCAATTAAAGTTTTCCATTTTAAAATTATATCAACCAACCTTTATTAACCTATTTAAAGTTGTACTTTGCCTACATAAACAAACAAGTAGCATGCTCCAACTTTGGCATTTCATTTTTGGAGCCAAATTCAACATTTCCCAAAATTTTGAAACAATGTAATCCCCAAAATTGTAGGTTATGTTTCCCCCCACAATTTCACTCTTTAAAGATAAGGTTGTTTAAATAGAAGTATGTACCACCAAATAAGTAGCTTATAACAGAAATTATCAAATTAAGGAGAAAATGAACGAAGATCAAAATGCAGTAAACCGAAAAAGAAGGAAGAAGTTGGTCGATGATCTTAAAGAGAATGAAGTGAATTTGGCAAATTCAAATGTTAACGTTCCACTTTCAAATACTCCGTTATCTAATATTACTAATGGTATGTTTTTCCCATCTAATCTCTATTACGTTTTCTTAATATTTGTTCTAATAAAAATCTTTTCTTTGTGTTGTTTTGCTATTACAAGTTCAAACTAGGAATATTGCTTCCACCAGGAATAAATACAAGATATTTGAAAATACAATGAAAACTTTAAACAATGGTAATAAGTTTATAATTTTATGCTTACATATTCAAATATAAATATGTGATATATAAGTTAAACTTACTAATATATTTATATATATATATATATATATTAAACTTTTAGGAATGTTTGCAACATCTTCTTCTGCATCTTCAACAAATACTTTACAAAGGAGTGGATATCTTTCGAGCACAAACATTGGTAATATATACGACTACCTACTGAAAACAATATTTTTTAACATCTAATATGAGAATATATTTCTTTGACTGCCGAAATGCATAAGCAGGTATTAGAACCCAAAATGCAGTTAACAATCAATTTAGCAGTCCCTTATCAATGATGTCAAATAGAAGTTCGCTCACATGTTCAACTACACCTTTAGGTAAAGTACATATTTTTTAACCATCAATTTTTTTCCAAGTTATTATGCTTTCTTTATAACTATGATAGTCCATTTGTATTTTTTTTACATTGAAGGAACTTCTACTCAAAAGACCACAACCTCTACTGGTCCTAAAGCATTTAACACTAAAGGCAAACAAATACCCAAATCAAAGCAACAGACTAATATCCCTGGTTTTACAACAACCCCTTCTACTAACAGTGTATTCAAAACTCCAATATCAACATCATCTTCCAAAACCAGTGTCCCTTCTTCAAGTACTCCTTTAGGTAAACTCTTGCAACCCTTCATAAAAATGGTTTCACGTTAACATATTCTTGATTTTAACTAAGATTGTTTTGCTGATTTATTTGACCTTCAAGGATCTTCTACACAAAACGCAAGAAGGTCAGCTGCCCCTTTTGGTTGTATCAACAAAGGAAAGCGAAAAAAGAAAGCAACTCCTGTCATTACTATACAAATGCCAAGAATTGATTTACCAATTAACGATAAGATGTCGGAAGATGAATATGTAAAAAGGAATGGTCTGTCTTTACGTAAGTATGATTGTACCACTAATTTAAACATATGCAGAAACAGATGATCTATAATATATAAATACTATAATTAACCTTTATTTTTTCAGAGTATAAAGATCATGGAGATCAAGTGTACCAATGCTCAAAGTGTCATGCCATGCTTTGGGAAGCAGAAATGTTAAGGGGTAACCATGACCTAAAGAAGACTGTTTATGGGTTTTGTTGCAAAGGAGGTGACGTTGAACTACCACCACTTACCAAACCTCCAACTGAACTGTACAATTTGTTTACTGGAGTCAATCCAGTGGCAAATAATTTCATGAAACATATACGAGCATATAACATGATGTTTTCCTTCACCTCTATGGGAGGTAAGGTTAATCAAGGGGGTTTAAATGGGAGAGGACCCTATGTGTTTAGATTACAAGGTCAAAACTATCACCGAATGGGCAGTTTGCTTCCCGCTGCGGGTGATCAACCCAAATTTTCACAACTATATATTTTTGACTCTGAGAACGAAGCACAAAATAGGGAAAGAGCTGTAAGGTAAATGTTTTTAATTAATTTTACGTTTGTATATTAGAAACATATAAGGTATGTTAAATATGTTTATACTCTATTCATTTGTTGTTTTACAGTTCTGGTACTCAAAAATCAAGAACCAAAAAAAGTGAACTGAAGCATGATACAATTAACATATTAAAGCTTATGTTAGATAATTGCAACCCTCTTGTCAAATCTTTCAGAATGGTAAGAGATTGTGTTAGAGACAATGATTGGCAAAATGTAAGTTTAAAGCAGATTGATAATAGAAATAAAGATGGTAGAGTGTACAATTTGCCAACAACTTCAGAAGTTGCTGGATTAATAATTGGCGATATTGATTCAGTTCTTGATTCACGTGATATTATATTGAGAAAACAGAGTGGTGGTCTTCAAAGGATAAGTGAGTTGCATCCTTCCTATCTTGCTCTTCAATATCCACTTCTCTTTCCATATGCAGAAGATGGTTTCCGTCTAGGTATCAAACACAGTGGCATTGCAGAAGATTCAGAGAAGCCTAGAACAAAACTTACTATGATGGAATTTTTTTGTTACCGAATACAAGATCGTCCAGGAGAGTATTCGCTGATACTTCATGGGAAGAAACTTTATCATCAGTTTTTAGTTGATGGCTACACAATGATAGAGTCAGATCGTTTGTTTTATGTTAAAGGTAATCAAAAGAAGATGAGAACTAATTCTTTCAAGAATTTGGCAGCAAATGTTGAGAATGGAAACACTGACGCATCATCCACTGGCAAGCGTATATTACTGCCGTCATCGTTTACTGGTGGCAGCCGGTACATGATGCAAAAGTACTTGGATGCAATGGCTATCTGCAAGACTGTAGGTTATCCAGATTTGTTTATAACCATGACTTGTAATCCAAATTGGCCAGAAATCCACCGATGCTTGGTTGATAAAAACCTTTCACCTGAAGACAGGCCAGATATAATTGCTAGGATGTTCAAAATAAAATTGGATGAAATAATAAATGATTTCGAGAAAGAACAATTCTTTGGTCCTTTACAAGCAGGTATACATTAAAAAATTTATTACTATTAATATTATATATATGTTTTACAATATATTAGTATTTGAAGTATTATATGTTAACATATAATATTGTTGTCGTTACAGTAATTTATACGGTTGAGTTTCAAAAGCGAGG
Organism: Erigeron philadelphicus; assembly: GCA_024320915.1. Classification (NCBI taxonomy): domain Eukaryota; kingdom Viridiplantae; phylum Streptophyta; class Magnoliopsida; order Asterales; family Asteraceae; genus Erigeron; species Erigeron philadelphicus. The sequence continues at coordinate 21,340,065 of JANDBE010000028.1, forward strand.
GCTCCCTCACGCTCATATTTGTTTGTTCTTGGCGCCTGGCAACAAGTTTCCTCGAGCAACAGATGTTGATCGTTTCATTAGTGCAGAGATACCAAATAAAAAAGAAGATCCGGAATTGTATCAACTGGTCAAACAATTCATGATGCATGGTCCTTGTGGAACTGATAATCCACATTGTCCATGTATGGTTAAAGACCAATGTACTAAAAATTTCCCAAAGAAATGGAAGGAAGAAACTGCGGTCGATTCTGAAGGTTATCCTGTATATAGGCGTCGAAAGACAGGAAATACCATAGAAAAGAATGGAATCCCTCTTGATAACACCATGGTTGTCCCATATAATGCCACACTTCTTCGAAGATACCAATGTCACATTAATGTGGAATGGTGCAACCAGTCAGGTTCTATCAAGTATTTGTTCAAATATATAAACAAAGGTCCTGATCGAGTTACAGCAAGTGTGTATTAACATAATACAAATGGAACAACCAATCAAAGTGAGAAACCCAAAGATGAGGTCAAAAATTATTTGGATTGCAGGTAAATGTACACATTTGACATTTTATCTTTGAATAAGAAATTTTACCATATGTATATGTGACTACATTTTAGATACACTATATTGACCCGTCCATTTTAATGAAGGTACGTTTCTGCTTCTGAAGCTGCTTGGCGAATATTTGGCTTTCATATTCATTATAGATATCCTGCTGTCGAAATATTGCCCTTTCACCTTGAGAATGAACAGAGTATAGTTTATGATGATGAAGCGCAATTATGTGATGTGGTGTCAAATCCTACTGTTAAATGTTCAATGTTCCTTGAATGGATGAAATTAAATGCCGAAAATCAATTAGCAAGTACGTTAAAGTACGTTGAAATACCACAATATTTTGTATGGATTCGGAAGGACAGAAAGTGGAAGAGAAGACAAATGGAAGGTAAAGGTGCAATAGGCAGGATATGCTATGTTCCACCATCACTTGGTGATATATATTATTTGAGAATTTTGCTGAATCATATCATTGGACCAACATCTTATGATGAAATGAAAACGGTCAATGGTAAAAAATGTGAAACTTTCAAAGAAGTATGTTTCGAATTAGGACTTTTAGACGATGATAAAGAGTATGTGGATGCAATTTTAGAAGCTGCCCATTGGGCATCAGCCTCATATCTCCGAACTTTCTTTGTTCAACTCTTACTTTCATCATCTGTAGCACGTCCTGATGATTTGTGGAACAAAACATTTCAAGTTTTGAGTGAAGATATTTTACTTATGCAGAGAAGAATTTTAAACTGTCCAGGTAATATTAATGTTTCAATCTTGATGTCTTGCAAAACATATACTTATTAATAATATATGCATAAATATATAACTCTTTATAAAATTCTGATTTGAATTGAAATGCCAGGTTTGCAACTTCAAGAAGAAGACATTAAAAATCTTTGCCTTTCTTATATAGAGCAGTTGTTACTTAACAATGGCAGCACACTTAAGAACTTTCCTGAAATGCCCTTTCCAAAAACCAATTATGTTGAATCTCTGAACAACCGTTTGATCGCTAATGAGTTGTTGTATGATAAAAGAGCACTAAGTATCGAGCATCAGCAGTTGCACAGTTGCTTAACTGCTGAACAAAAAATACTTTATCAGACTGTCATCAGTGCTGTTGGTAAAAATGAAGGAGGAGTTTACTTCGTTTATGGATATGGCGGTACGGGAAAGACTTACCTTTGGAAGACTCTAACTTCTGCATTACGATCCCAAGGTCAAATTGTGCTTAATGTCGCTTCAAGTGGTATAGCATCACTGTTACTCAGTGGTGGAAGAACTGCACATTCAAGGTTTGTTATACCAATTAACATCACTGAAAACTCTATTTGTTCCATTGATCCAAACAGTGAGTTAGCCGCGTTAATAAAGATAACTAAGCTGATCATTTGGGATGAGGCTCCTATGATACATAAGCATTGCTTTGAAGCTCTAGATAGAACGATGAGAGACATACTTCGATCAACGGAACCTAACAGTGAAGACAAAGTTTTTGGAGGCAAAGTAGTAGTGTTTGGTGGTGACTTTCGACAAATTCTGCCAGTCATTCCAAAAGGAACTAGAAGCATGATTGTGAATGCAAGTTTAAATTCATCATACATATGGCACCATTGTCAAGTACTTAAATTGACTGTAAATATGAGACTCAAGGTTGGAACGCCGTCAACAGACTTAAAAGATGTTAAAGAATTCGCTGAATGGATTTTAAAGGTGGGAGATGGTGTTCTTGGTGGTGAAAATGACGGTGAAGCAGAAATTGAAATACCAAGGGAGCTGTTAATTGATGATTGTGATGATCCAGTTTCATCACTAATCAATTTCACATATCCAGATATGCTAAACAGTATGCAAAATCCACTTTTCTTTCAAGAACGAGCTATTCTGGCACCCACTCATGATGTTGTCGCCACTATAAATGATCGTTTGCTAGAAATGATGCCTGGTGATGAAATGACATATCTAAGCTCTGATAGTATATGTGAATCTGAAGATACCAATGCAATAGAGGCCGCTTTATTCTCAACCGATGTCTTAAACAACCTAAGATTAGCAGGATTACCAAATCATAAATTGGTACTCAAAGTTGGAGCTCCAGTTATGTTACTGCGAAACCTCGATCAACAAAATGGTTTGTGTAATGGCACACGTTTACAAGTTATGAGGTTGGGAAAACATGTTATTGAAGCAAAAGTAATGACAGGGACAAACATAGGGACTCATACTTTAATTTCTAGATTAAAGATGACTCCCTCTGATAAAAGGATCCCAATTAAGATATGTCGAAAGCAATTTCCTATATCTGTATGCTTTGCTATGACGATAAACAAGAGTCAAGGACAATCACTAGATCGTGTCGGTTTGTATCTTCCACGTCCAGTTTTTAGTCATGGACAATTATATGTGGCTGTCTCTCGAGTGAAAAGCAAAAGAGGGTTGAAGATTCTAATACAAGACGAAGATTTGAAAGTCAATAAGAAAACCATGAATGTCGTTTACAAAGAAGTCCTTCAATGTCTGTGAAGTCATGGTTATGTTTTCTACTTCTTTTGGGAATGATTTTGTAACTTCTTTTGTGTTTCACCATTTGTATGATGTATCATCTTTTACCTTTCAATGTTTTGCAGTATGTGGAATACAAAATATAAGTTTTAAGGAAGTCCTAATTTTGGCACAAGGGAATCATTGAAATTACAAATTCTTAACACACAAACCAACAACTAATGTCATAGGCATACCTTACAAACAAAAATACACATACAAATGTCATTAGAATATAATAAAGTAAAATAGGCCACAAGCTTGATTTCAGTTGAGACACATACTTAAAACTCAATGTTCCACAGGTTGGTCAATTGAAACACATGAACTACCACGATTGAGATCTTCAGTCACCAATTTTGTTTCACCTAAACACGAAATTAAACATAAGTGTATAATTAAACAAATAAAATGATCTTACTTAATATAAAATGTTGTAAAACTTACTTACCACAAGTTCTCCGGAGAAATCTACATACTTGAAAACATCAACACTATATTGCAAATTTTGCAAATTTGTAACCTTCAAAACACAACCACTTACAATACTATTCTCCATACACAGTTTTTCCCATCCACGACCCTCAAAACCAGCGGCCACTTTCTCTACTTTTGGCGGGCCACCAACGTCATAATAAATAACATTAACAAGATATTGCTTCCCACCACAATTAACACGAGCAAATTCTTCCAAGCTAGGATTTTCAGTCATATTTAGGTCCCAAAGTACAAACAAACTCAAAATCTATAGTCATAAGAAAAATAAATATCACAACAACTTAATAGTTATTTTAAACAAAAAACATAAAATAAAAATAAAAACGGATAAATTTCTTTCAAATATACCAGTTTTTGGTAAACTTCATCATTAGCTTCCACCAAACAACTCCTACCTGAAGCACCACCTGGTTTGATTTTGGTAAACCACTCGACATCTTGATGGAGATACAGTTGAAAATGAAACGTCACTTTTTTCTTCCAAGTGAAACAAATCTTATTAACGCCTCCATACTTAAACTCACTAAGCAACGACTTGAACTCTTTATCATCAATTTTAAACAATTGATCACCTATTTTTGAAACCAAAACATTTTTTTTTATATTCCTTTGATCAACCAACTTCAGAAATCTAGAATTAGTAGGAAGCACACTTCCAATTATCTTTGGTAATACCTATAAATTAAACAAAAAGATTAATACTATTTCTAAACACGCATAATGTAACATATTACAAATCTAAACATGGGTTCACCAAAACTGTTAAATTAATCTTACCAAACCAGATTTGGACTCTTGATAATCTTGACAATTAACTATAACTTGAAATTTTCCCTGTTCATATAATACATCACCTAACCGACTTATTAATATAAACATTACATTTAATAAAATATTAAGTATTAAACTATTAATTGTTTCAAATATACATCAGTTAAAAAAATTTAAAGAATTACCTGCTCAGTAGACATTGGATAGTAGATCTAAAACACACAACTTACAAGTACTTGAAACTTTCTTTGTTTATTATGTGAGGTAAGAGTTAGGGTTGTTGTTTATTGTGAGATAGTTTATATATTTAACCCTTAAAGGTAAAATCAATCTGTTTTAGTCCCTCTATTTATAAACAATAACCAATAAAGTCGAAAGTCAACTACAAACAACTTCCATTTAAAGTTTGTTCCATATTTACACTATATAAACATTTAAAAATACCATCAAATACAAATATATAATTTGTAATTAGTCAAACCACAGTCTATATAACATATGTTGAATCCCGTAATGCTTTCAAACATAAAATAACAGTCACACAGTACAAAACACAAAAACTTAAAACATATGGCCATAACAACATGACATCCTACCCAAAACATAAAGCCAACATCTTAAACATCAAATACAAATTGTATCAAGTTACCAAACATAACAACAACTAACAAAGATGAAATATAGCAACTCCTTCATCTTCTGATTCCTTTTTCTGGAATTCAAATCTTATTGACGATCCAACCGGCATTCCATTTTGAACCAAAAACCTACTGAAATCAAGGTTCATAAGCATACCTTCTGCCCTTCTTTTATCTTTACAAGTATTCAACTTGGCAGGATATTTATAAATACGAAATATGAGTTTAGCTTTGGTGTAAACATACAGGCCATGTTTAGAGCAAAACAATTTGGGAATTCCCTACAATAAAACCATTAAAGTTATAATTAATAACAAATATATTATATATGCAAATCATGTTGAACAAAACATGTACACACAAGTACTTACAATGTATCCACCATTAACATTGTATTTGTGAAGCACAACTGTGAAGGCCGGGTTTGATGGACTATGAAAATGTGACTTCAATCGACATTCATAGTCAACTGACTCATCCAACTCAAAAGCATCATAACAATTCAAACCATCATTAACTTCTTGAAAGAATACTTCATGACCTAAATACAAGTACTTACAACCTTCTTAAACAGATCATTTGAAACACTAAAGAAAAAAACTTGAGTAAAAAGAAGTACATACCAATGCTAACTTCTTTGCCATTAAAGACTTCAACTTCAAAGGAAGCAGTGCTCAACCGTTTAAACATCACTTTATAGCCATCAGTGACATTGTTTTTCACACAAAAATTTGTCCACTCATCTCCCATAAAACCAACAGCATGAAAAGTTTTATTCCCATGCCTATCAGTGAAAGGTTCATACACCAGACCAATACTTACTGAAGAGTACAACTTACCATGCAAAACAGCATGGCAACTTGGTGAAGACAAAGAAGACAATACAGGTAAGTCTTGCATCAACGAATATGGCACTAACTGGGAAAAAAATATATCAATAATATATACTAACATAAAATAAAAAAAATTACCGAAATTACATTACAAAAGAAACATAGTCATATACCTGCTTTTCACTTGTCTTTTTTGTAACATTTGTTATACATCGCTCAACAATCACTTCATTATCATATGTTACGGTGTGTATCCCAAGATTATCGAAAGGAATGATTTGAACCTGTTTAGGCGATAACAACTTCAATAACAGCTGTGTGATACTTTTATCCCCACTAACATTCGCATTTACAAAGGCATCCCATTGACCAGATGAAAGCTTAACTCTATGACACTCCGCCGCTACGACATAAGTTGAATAACAACGACCAGTGGAATCAATGACAGTCAAAGTTTGGCACTCCTTTCTTAACTTACTTTTAAAAATAGGAGGTAAAACCTAATATTATAAGAAAATAAACAACACAATTATAAGATCAGAAGACTTTGTTTTTAACCAGTAACACAACTAAATTGCAAAAAGTATTACCAAAAAATTAGCAGCCTTTTCTTCCTTGGTAATATGCATGATACATTGGAAACCAACCTATGTATAAAAAGGAAATAAACAGCATCAATATTTTGACTTACCAAAAGAAGACATATAAGAACTGTCAAATGGTCCCAAAAAAACATCCTCAATATTACCAAAAAACCTAAAACATACATATAAAGGTGAATGTTGATGGTCCCCAAAAAAAAAAAATGGTAATAATACACAACAATTATTATACTTTATCAAATTCAACAAGATTCACCTACAAATGTGTTTATTCCAAATGACAGACAATGTACATAAATTTAAGTAAAAGAAAAAAAATACAAATAAATATAACCCAAAAACCTATTTCTATTCCCTAAACCAATACTTAATAGATAACGATTAACCCAAGAAGTAGAGTGAATCAAGAACTGAAACCAGTATCTGAAAGCAAATGTAAAGAAAACAAACCTGATCCATTGATAACCTTCTTGAGTAGGACCTCACACAGGAATAAACAAAGAAGATTGTGTTATGAGAAATATTTTACAAACAAATCAGATAAAAAGAGTAAAGTAAGTTTGTTAGGTAGAATAGTAATAAAAGGGTGATAAAGCATTTTGGAATATTTTTTTTAATCGTGATAACCATTAACAATACATATTTGTGTTCAACTAAATATTTGGCCTTACAATAAGTTTGGGCTTAAAAATTAAGGATCCAAGTTGTTGGCATGAACTTATGGTATTAAAACCTTCATATTACTAACTTTGTTATTTTATCAATTTTATGATTTAATAAATTTTTAAAAAAACATAAATACTTAATTTCAATAGATGTTTGGTTATCTATACTATAAAAAAAATTGAAAAATGAAAACAAACCATATGAAAGTTAACTAAATATTATATGAAGGGTGTTGTTGCAAAACCAAACTTCCAAATTGGCTATTGTCCCAAACTTACTTTACAATATATTAAGTATATTGCTGCAAAAACATAACAAAACCAGCAATGATACTTCCGAATTGTCCATAATATTTAAGTTAGTAGCAGAAATCTCCAAACACCAAACAAACAATTAACACATACATTGTTGCCTGGTGATACCATTCTTAAACTAACAAACATCCAAATGAAGTGTTTCACCTGCAACATTGTCATCCTCATTAAACTGAAACCTCAGGATATCATCTACTTCAACACCAGTCACAACCAGAAAATAACTCCAGTCCATGATCATAAGAATGTCAGTGAAATCTCCTGCCATATTTTCATCTAATTTTGGAACCAAATGAAATGGGAAAATCCTATCACCAAAGTGAAGCACACCATCATCATAGTTGAACAACTTATGCTTAATAACAAAGAACTTCGGAAAAGTCTACACAAACCAATAAATATCCATGGTCAGACACAATAAAAATAATAAATTCGACACCTATATAGATTAAAAGACAAAAAAAATACCAATTGATTCCTTTGGACATGTCGCTGAACAATTTTCTGAAAGCAGTATGACGCTGAACTTGAATGTGCAGCATGAATATACCTACATTTGTGGTATTTAAGTTCAGGAATAGACTCATCATCAGTAGAAGATGGCCAGAAGTTCATCTCATCAGCAAGAGGAAACACTGCATCATAAACTAATGATACAATAAGTAAAACTAATAATGCATCCTCAAACGTGGAATATACAATAAAAATACAAAACTAATCACCATCTGCATGAAGATCAACAAGACTTCCATCTTGAGCAAACACATCTACTGTGAAAGACAAGTCTGCATTCCTAGAAAACTTAAGAATGTTACCGGGACGCAGATTGTTATTTGAACAAAAATTCCTCCAACCTACACCCTCAAAACCATATGCCATCTTTGCATGCACACCATCCAATTGATAATAGTGATAGCTAACAGTTACTTTCGCATTTTCTTTCCTACCAAAAACAACAGTCGTGTATTGCCAATCATGATCCATATTTTTGTTGAGCTTATACAACAAGCATGGAGAAAGAACCTATAAACCAAATAAAAAAAATATTTATCTAACAAACTAATGTTACTAATTTCCATATGTAATCATAAGTAATAAACATAATCACTAAAATAAGTTTGTACCACGTGATGAAAAGTGTATTCATTTGCAACAAGTAACTGACTGTTAATAGCGGATTCACCAGGCTGCATCATTCTACGATACTCCAGACCACCAGTACAAAACACTTGAACAACAAACGTACATTCCTCTTTCCAAGTAAAACAAAGAGTACCAAAATCTTTATAAGGATCATTTTTAACAAACTTTTCCCAACTCCTACCAGAAAGCACACAACTACCATCATCCAGACATGCAGCAGAAACATTATGTGTCTTACCCCTACTATCAACCAATTTCATAGGAAACATACCTTCTTCTGGAAACAGATTACCAACAATGTTTGGTATTATCTAAACAACACAAACGGATAATCCAATTCAGATTTTAAATGGTATATGTTATATAACATATAATTAAATCATATAAATAACCTATATTCATACGAAACTAACCAATTGCTGTTCAAATTCCTTAATAGCTCCACATTTCACCAGAAATTGAAATTCAAACTCCAACTATACATAAAAATGAAAGAAACAGAAAACAAATAATATAAGTAAAGTAGTTTTTAAACTAATAGAGATTATGACAAATATGAAGCTCTAAAACCCTAAAATATAAAAAAATAACCTAAGATAATGGAAAACCAGGTGGACAAACAAGTATATACTCATATATACATATAAATATATATAATAAATATATTAAATATAAATCATCCCAATATAAAACATGTTATATTTAGTAAAAAAACAAAAACACAAGGCCCCATAACTGGAAAAGAAGTTCTGAAAGTGAAAAACAAACAT
>JANDBE010000028.1:21357873-21372432 GCA_024320915.1 Erigeron philadelphicus
ATGGCGATGATAACGATTGAGAATGAAATATTTGATAATAAATTATCTAATTTGTTATTACATTCATCATCTTTATATCTTAATTTATATAAATTATAATTGTTGAACCCCTTTTCCAGACTTTTTTTTTCCTCTCGACCGAGATCCATAAATCCTTAGAGACGAAACTGAGTAATTCTATTTGTCACAAAATCGATTGGTTATATTATTAATGAAGCTGGAAGAAACAAATAATCTTTAGCCATACAATTGAGCTTTTTACCTTTTATGATTAATTTAATCTTTGAGCAAGGGCTCGATCTTGCCTCTCGTTAAGAAAAATCAGACTCAATATCCCCGGTATTGATGGATTTGTAATATATTGGAGTAATGTAAAAGTAGGATTGAAATACTACTCGTATAACGTTAGTTCAAAAAAAAAAAATCAAGATTTTGTCATTTTGATATAATGCTACTAGTAACTTTTAATCTTTTATGGCATTGTGAATTTATTTATACAATACTTATGGAAAACATACCTTGAGAATTGAATACGTAATTTTTAATATATTTTCATGAATCGTACGTGACTTAGTCTATCTATCTATATAGTTGATGATAGCTTTCATTTATGACTTTTGAGTCCTCTCATACTTAATTATGGTACATATATAAGAGTAGTTTCGGGTTAATTAAATATACATTATCTATGATGTCTTTGAAAAGAAGATATATATAAAACAGCAAGTGTAAGTACGTAGATTGCGTTTATACCTCATCTTTGTCACACATTTTCGTTCTTTTATAACATATGATATCTTAATTGGTGCACGCATTAAATTACCATGCAACTTGTTCAATACAGTAATATAAATCTACACATTTGTATACATCATATATAACTTCATGGGTCCTGAATCACCATGCAGTAATTAAAAAGTGTAAAATAGCGTTTAGTAATCTGATTATTTCCTAATTGTGTGCGTTTTGTTGACATGTAAATGACAAATGGTTGTATTATATATGATCATTTGATCATTATCATGACATGTATATATAGAAGCATGCAGAAGGCATATTATATTAAATTAAATGCGTGTAAAACAAAATAACACTGTATTGTTTAGTTTTTTTAAGGGTGGAAAGGAGAGGAGAAGAGAGGGGAAAATTATAAAATGCATTTTTAAGTTTTTTTTAAGTGTGGAAAGGGAAGGAGTGGAAAGGGTTGGAGGGGGAAGTTTAGTTGTTTTTTGTTCCAAAAGTTTTCTCCTCATTTTTGAGGTGATTAGGAAGGAAAACTTCTCTTCCCTCTCCTCTCCTTTCCCTTCTTAAGTTAAACTAAACAATACAGTGTAAAAAATTTTGATCCTTATAATTGAGTGTATTTGAATGGGGTTTTTATTTCTATAGATTCAAAAGAAAAAGCTCAATGAGCTTCTCAAATCTTTTTTGGTGTATAATTTTTAGCTAGATATCAAAGTTGGTTTGTCAAATAGTTTTATACAATTCGAAACTTTAGTTTTACTGCCTTGACCTATAGCTTATGTCCTCGTTTCAACCTCGGCCTCGAGTTATAGCCTCAAAACATACCCAATATAGGAATATGGATAAACATATTACCCAAAAAACCGATACCCGATCCAGGCCCATCTGAATCCGACCCACCCGATAGGGTAACGGGTCAGGTCAAGGGTTCGATTTTGTTGCACTGCCGGATTTCGGGTTTGGTTGGGTCGGACCGAGTTTTGACACGTGATGAACAAATGTCACTTAAAGCCAAAACCGAATTGAACCCATTCGAAACGACCTGCCCAATAAGCTAACAAGTCGGGTCACGGGTTTTAGGTTTGCATAGGTCGGACCGGATTTTGACTCGTGCTCATGCCTATATACGAAGAAGGTAATTAAAGGTTTTTATATCTCTCTAAAACCACTACGATTTTTTTTCTATTTGTTTCCTTTTTTAGATTATTGTATTTTTTTTTTTTTATGTATTTCCTTTTAACTTTATTTAAACTTTAAAGTTGTCAAATTATCTCATCTAAATCATTTGTTTTTCAAAACATATTAAAAAGTAAAGTAAAGTAAAGTAACATCAATGTCGTTTTCCATGGTTTTTTGATTCCCAATATCGTCTTTGACGGTGGAACATGTTGTAAATTTGACAAATCTCAACTTCCCCGTCATATTATACTTGCAAAACAATATTATATAATTAATTTTCAAAAAGAATAAATAAATATTTATACTACAAAAATAATAAAAATAGTGGACTTTATAAAAGACTCCTATGAGTGCACGTATATCTCTTTTCACTCGGTGAATACATTAACTGATCCATGTTTCACCTACGTATATAGCCGACGTACAATAAGGTTTTCAATAACGATGGAACATGTTTCACCTAATTATTTAGTCAATTTTTATCAATGGTCTTACAAGACAATGCAAGATTGTTAAACCACATGTACGAACTTGCCTTTATATCTTCCACCGTTGCATTAAGACCATCAACATCCACAACTCAATCCAACAAAATTATTCATTTAAAATTAATTTATCTCTCTTATATTTACCAACCCAACTAAAATCAACTTTTACATTCTCATTAACAACCCAACCAAACTATTCTTTTAATATATAATAATGTTTTACAATTATATTTTTTTATTTTAAAATTACTTTAATATATATATATATATATATATATATATAAGATAAGTTATTTATCATATGAAAATAACAAAAAATAAAATAAACTTCACATTCATCAACATATATTTAACAAAGTAGATAACTCATTTTACAGTCATAATATGAAAATAAAATAAATGCATAAAAATTACATAATTATTCTTGAGTTTCAAATTTTTGCCATATGTGTTCAATTAAGTCGTTTTTCAGAGTGTTGTGAGCTTCTCTATACGAAGTTGAGCCTTGTTAGTCATGTAACTTGAAAGGTCTACAATTCGATGAGTTGAGTACTCAAAAGGTTGTCCATCATCTCCCCTAGAGTTTCTTTGTTGTCGGTTTATTGATCGGTCATTTAAAAATTCAGACGGATCATAATAATTAAGGTAAGTGTCTCGTTCATTTTCGACGATCATATTATGCATACACCATGCTGACATAAAAGCTACATCTTCAGTAGCGTCCCACTTGATGCCTCGTTGCGAGCTTTGGGGACTTTCCGTCACGACAGCTTGATTTGGAATTGGAAAGGAAGAGTACGGTCCATAGTGTTGGACACTCGGATAATTTTCTAGATTTTCACGATTAAAAAAGTTATCTGGATCTATTTTTGAAGTTTTCTAAATAATTATGTAGTTATTTAGATTGTATATACTAAAAGATTGTATATATTTAAAAAAATAAAATAAGGGAACGCATATCATGTTGTATATTTATATTGTTTGATGTTGAAAGGTTGAAACCATAAATGATTGTAATTTTGCGACGTCTACCGAACAAAGGTTGGGTGTGCCGATTTGATCGGGTCCCTATGTTAATATTTATTACTTTTTTGTTTAAAACGTGTGCCAACCAAACGAAATTTTTGGCCCGATGGCAATGGTCTAACATCCGACGGTTTGCTTTACAAAGTTCCCGATAAAATTACAAACTTGTGGTGTGACCAAAGTAGTAAATTAAAAACTCAAGTGGCTTAAATAACACAGTAGAAATTATTGAAAAATATATCCGTTACAACACCTAATTGAAATAATCGGCACACACATTTCTTCAATTTCAAAATTCAATTGAACTCCCCCCTTCCTTTTCTCTCTCTACAATCTTCTTTTTCATACGCTCTCTCTCTCTCTCTCTCTAAAATTCACACATTATCCGATCATGGCAGGTAATTTCGATTCAATCATTTATTATAATTATAATTATTTTGATTTATTTATTTTTCATTTCATCTCTAATACTTATACTTGAATTGATATATATATATATATATATGTATGTATGTATAGATAACAATCAAGAACTGGAAACCCTAACTATGAATATGAAGTTATTGAAACTTGATCCGGATCAAACCCTAGACGATTCACCGATTTCCGATCCAGGTTCCGAATTCTTATTAATTCAATTACTTATTCTGTTACTCTTTTGGTGATTAATTATTGTTTTATTTTAATCGGATATTATCGTGTTTTCAGTTTCGGAAAATGTTGTTGAAAGTAACAGTGAAATTGAGCAGTCTAAACAAACCCTACCTATTATCGAAAAGTTAGAAAACTTGAGCCACACAGTGACGGTATTAATCGACCTTTCTTATTTGTTAATTTCGTTCGTCTTTATATATATATATATATGTATATATATATTATAAATATAAATTGATGCAGTTTTTATAAACAAATGTTTGTTTTCAGAATTTGAAAAAGGAACATAAAGAACTTTGTAATGAAGTGAAAGGTATAACTGCTGATGCATTTCCGGGCTCTGAGTTGTTTACTGCTCTTCAGACTCTCGGTAAGTTTTATAATTTCGCATTTTTAGTGTAAGTAAGTAATGCTTGTAATGTAGCAGTTTATAATTGTTATTATTGTTGTATATTTGTGTTTATATAAGGTGAGGAACACGACACGTTGAAGAAAAAGTATCAGGAAGAATGCCAGATAACTTTCAGTAAAACAGAAGAATGTCAGATGTTGAAAAAACGATGTCATTTAGAGTGTTCAGAGAGAAGGCGTCTCTATAACGAAGTGATTGAACTTAAAGGGAACATTAGAGTGTTTTGTCGTTGTAGGCCATTAAACCAGGATGAGATCGGTAAAGGGTTCACCTCTGTTGTTAATTTTGAATCTGTTCAGGATAATGAGTTAAAGATAATTGGAACTGATTCATCTAAAAAGCAGTTTAAATTTGATCACATATTCAGACCTGAGGACAACCAAGGTAACTGGCAGAATTTAGTGATTGATATCGTTTTCGTTTAAGTAGACTGAAAATTTTTATGTGTTATTAATGCTTGTATGTTTGCAGAGGCTGTTTTTGCAGAAACTTCACCTTTGGTGGTGTCTGTACTCGATGGATTTAATGTCTGTATCTTTGCTTACGGGCAAACTGGGACTGGCAAGACATTTACCATGGAAGGAACTCCTGAAAACAGAGGAGTTAACTATCGCACGTTGGAGGAGTTGTTTAGGGTATCCGAAGAAAGGAGTGATATTATGAGATATGACTTGTTTGTTAGCATGTTGGAAGTTTATAATGAGAAGATAAAAGATCTGTTGGTTGAGGATGGTGATCAACCTGCGAAAAAGTAAGATTGTTGAACGTTGACCTATTCTTTTACTAAATTTGTTCCTGCATTTGTAAAAAGTAGAAGATAAAGATAATTTGGTGTTTGCAATATACTAAATATACATGGGATAATGTTATGCTTATAGCTTTATTCCACATTTAAGTTGCTTACAAGTTTTAACCTTTCATGTATGTTCTATCGTATGGCTATTCATTTGGTTGGTTGGTCGCAAGTCAATATGGTTAGGGTCGAAAGAAGGCAGGTGGAGCTGACCTGTTTTTATGATGTGATTATAAAAGTGTTAAATGATCCAGTTTTTTTCTTATAAACAGCTTAGGTAGTTACAAAAACATGATAATATTATGGGCTACATTTAACTGCTCAGCATGCTATTTATCAGTTAAAATTTTTGATATGTTAGCCCCAAATCAACCAGTTTTCACATTAGTGGGTTGAGATCCTTTGAGAGCAATTAGCTATATAAAATGACAGTTTGCCAATAAAGTGTTTAATCTATTTTAGAAGAGGTTGATTGAATGGTTCATACCTAAATGCAGGTTGGAGGTAAAACAATCAGCTGAAGGAACCCAAGAAGTTCCTGGACTCTCTGAGGTTCCCGTGTTTAAGACAGATGAAGTTTGGGAATTGCTTAAGGCTGGGAGCTGTGCTCGTTCTGTTGGATCAACAAATGCTAATGAGCTAAGTAGCCGTTCTCACTGGTAATTTCATAACCTGTGTATTTATCTGTCATCTATTAGAAAGCTTTTTCAGCTCTAAAATTCCTGTGTAATATTATATTATAGCCTATTGCGAGTCACTGTTCGTGGGGAGAATTTGGTGAATGGAAATAGGACTAGAAGCCACCTTTGGTTAGTAGACTTGGCAGGGAGCGAGAGAGTGGGAAAGATAGAGGTTGAAGGTGAAAGATTAAAAGAATCGCAATTCATCAACAAATCTCTTTCAGCATTAGGAGATGTAATCTCTGCACTAGCATTAAAGACATCACACATTCCATACAGGTATATTCACTTTCCAACACCCTAACCTCTTACTAGTAGAGGTGGGGATTTCATTCCATTTAGTTAATTGATCAAATAGGTTCAATGGGCGGAATAAAACAGATAAAAAGTTGCCTAAAATGGTTTAAACGCTTAAAACCTTCTAACATGCTTTATTTAAGAAAAGAAAGTTATGGATACTCAAAGATATGTTTTTTTCGAAATTATTTTATACATTGACTAATTGATAACTTTAAACTAATGGAATAAAATAATATTAACCAAATCAGGAAATCCAAGTATTAGTATATCTTATTTCAACCCAAACCAACCCATATCTACTTGCTCATTCTGATATTAGTTTATTCACTTGTTGGCCCAATCAGGAATTCCAAGTTAACTCATATCCTGCAGAGCTCACTAGGTGAGGTTCTTGGATACATAGCTTATTATTTCCAAATCCCAATAGTTACATTTGTATGAAACTAACCTTTAATCTCTAAATTTCTTCAGGAGGTGACTGTAAGACGCTAATGTTTGTCCAGATTAGCCCAAGTTCATCAGACCTGGGAGAATCTATATGCTCACTGAATTTTGCAAGCCGTGTGAGAGGTGTTGAGCATGGACCTGCTCGCAAACAGACTGATGTTTCCGAGCTCTTTAAGTATAAGCAACTGGTAATTTCATAAAATAGTCATCGAATTAAATTAATCAAATATTGGTTTTTCACTTTTTATGAATTTAATTTGCTATCTTAAACAGGCAGAGAAAGCAAAGCAGGATGAGAAAGAAACAAAAAAGTTGCAGGATAGTTTACAGTCCACGCAACTACGCCTTTCTGCACGAGAACACATATGTAAAACTCTGCAAGAAAAGGTACATAACCCGTCTTTTAAGATATCTGCAATCATCAATGAAAATAGGCTTCATATGTAGAGGTTGGGTAATGGACTCAGATTTAAATGTATACTTTTGTACAGGTTGGCTTGATCCCAAACACGCTTGTCCAAACTCGTTTTTTCAAACTCTCTTGAGATTATGTGTATATGATTACAAAAATTGTATTATTACATTATCATCTGGTCTTTTTTTCCTAAAGTGATTTAGGAGGTTTCATGTATTAATGATTCAATTCAGGGTACGTGTGACCCGTTTCTTTTTGTAGCCAATATTTTGTGTGTTTGGCATTATAGATACACTTAACTCTAATCATCTGGTCTTTTTTTACTAAAGTGATTTTGGAGGTTTCATGTATTAAGGATTCAATTCAGGGTACTTTGACCCCTTTCTTTTTGTAGCTAATATTTTGTGTGTTTGGCATTATAGATAACATTTAACTCTAATCAACCCATTCCCATGCAACACCTGATTAATGATCAACTGTGATTTATGTTTATGCATAGGTTCGTGATCTTGAAAGCCAATTAGCTGAAGAGCGGAAAACCAGGCAGAAACAAGAGACTAGAAGATCTCTTGATGTGACTTCTTCACAATCCACAATTTCTTCATATAAACATGCTCTCAGTACAATATCTGAAAAGAGACCCCCCTTAGGACCTTCAAAATTGAGACCTCCACTAAGAAGAATCAGTAACATGATGACGCCTTCTCATCCATCCCCTGCCACCTCACAGAAAGCAAAATCCTTCATTCCCAATCTCTCAAATGAAGACAAGGAAAATCTTTCAAGACCATCAATCATGAAAATTCTTCCACGGGCCAGACGTGGGTCAATTATTATGAAACCTTCTCCTCCAGCAACTAGTCAAGTTCTGAAGCCAAAAAGACGTGCCTCTATTGCCACATTTCAGTCTGATTCCAGCTCGAGCATGAGGAGACCAAATGCTGCCCCTAGGGTGAGAGACCATGTTGGCAGGCAATCATTTGTGTGGGACCATCAAAGGGTGTGGCGTACTAAATCTGGAGAATTGCAATCTCCTTCAGGATCCTCAAAGGAAGTTTCGTCCTCTCAGTCAATGACTCCTATTGCTGCACCAAGCAGCAGTAAGTTCTTGAGTAGCCCTCCTTCACATATTGTTGGTTCTTGGAAGCCAAAGCATCCAACGGTGGTTGCCTTACAACGAAAAACCTTCGTGTGGAGCCCATTGAGAAACAGAGGTGCAGCAAAAGGAGCTAGGAAATCGTTTGTGCCCTGATTCGGATCTACTTTTACATAAATACTCTGATGCTATTGTTTTAATCTTTTTTGCATTCGGTGTCATTGCAATCTCTGCTAGTTGCTTGTTACATATATTCTCTCTCCTGTGAAAATGTTGACAGAAAATGACTGTTTTAAGTTTTTAAAGGCAATTTAGGCAAATCTTGCCGTGGGTACCATCTGATTTCATTGATTGTATTGTGATGGCATCCTATAAGATTTTAAACAAAATAGTTAAGGTACACAACACTAGAACGTAATATTACTGAACTCATTTTTTGTTAGAAAGTGGATCCACCGTGGGTTTTACAATCATTATTATTTTCCAAGACTTGAATAAAAGACCATGTTTTCAAAAATTATAAATTGTATAGCTTTCACATTTTTTGTTAGCAACTATACTTTTGTTTATAACGTACCATGTTTCTTGCTTTGGTTGTGTTTCGCAACGATATTTTGAGAAGAAAAGGTACACTAGTGCATTACATAGGAGTTTCATTTTGGTTTACCAAAGATTTTGGAAACCTTCTAAAACGAATGAAAGTGTTTGTTGAAAAGTTGGAGTGTGTTATTAGAGCCATGGTAATTATATGATGTAAAGTTGTTTCATAGAAAAAGATCGATACAGAATACTGATGTAAAAAAGATATAAAGGAGTAGATAACAATAGATATGTTTGTATAACGAGATATTGCTGTTTCAAAAGAGGGTTGTTATGTTTATATGAAAGAGTTTTTGATGTCATGATTAACAAGATATTCATAAAACATGAAAGTTAAAAAAAATTGTTTTACCTAAGATAGCACAATATATAACATTGTTGTTAGCTGTTTCAAAAGATTATAGTTAATTTTATGGATCAATCATCAAACATTTTGAATTGTAGATTTAGATTTTCTGAACACCCCTTGCGTAGCGATACCAAAGAATCTGATCATTAAAAGTAAAAAAATCAGATAACAAGCTGTAAATAAACATTATGAATTGTAGTCCTGTAAGAAAGTTAAAAAGTAAAAATCTAAGTTCTCACTTTTCCCTCCTTTCCCACTCACTCGCACATATCTCTTCCAATTTCATATCAAGTTACGAGTATATAAATTCACATTTGATAAATTAAAATAAAATAAAATAATATAATATGCAAGATATATTCTGGTCACCGGAAAATAATAAGAGCGATCATAACCATCCCACCGGAACCATAGCTGATAAAATCAACTCAGGATGTGAGTTCGTCGTCCTTTGATGTCTCTGCATTTCCAGCTTTATCTGCCAGATATTCCAAGTGTGCTTGGTTGAGACACTTTTTAGATTCTTCGATGTCGTGAACTTCCTAACATCCTTTCACAAACAAAATTCTGTATTTTTCAGTAGAATGAAGGCAGTGCTTCTTAATAATTTTTAAAATGAAAACTATATACTCGTATATTTTATTTATTTAGAGAAAAGAGAGCAGAGCCTGAGAGGGAGAGACATATATACCTTCATAACTACTTATGTCGACGCAGGGGATATGGGAGATAAGAGGCCAATAGGAGCCTCTTCTACTCAACTTTTCTTTCAGCTCTTCATTTGTGACGTTACAGATGTACAAACTCAAAAGTGAAGGCAACAGCTTTTCGGGTAGATCTTTCATCTTTGAGCACAAATAAATGTTGAGATGTTTGAGGGAGGTGAGGTGTTGGAGTCCCTTTGATATTGTTTCCAATTTCTTGAACTCACATAATTCAAGTCTAGTGAGAGATGATGAAGGAAGAAGCAGTGAGGTTGGGAAACTTTTCACGTCATCTTCTGCTGCCGCTGATGATCCACCGTATAAAAAAAGATCAACAAGTGAGGTTGGGAGTGGCCCCCATTCTGATATGGGACTCTTCAACAGCCCTATTTCCAAGGAATGCAATTTGGGAGGCCAAACTCCACTTCCACTAATACTGCTACTAGGAGATGGAGGACCATCCATACTACGACAATTAGCGATTATCAGATGTTTTAACGAGGCGAGATTCTGTAATTTAGGAAATGACTTTATGATGTCACAATCTTGTATTACCAATCTGGTCAGCTGAATGAAATAATTCAGTTTCGTTATTGACTTCAAGTCTTTCCAGCCGCTTATGTATAAAGATTCAAGTACCAGTGGCCTAGTAGTGTTGATTATTAACACCTTTTTCAACTCCTCCTCAAATACTTGGTTACATCCCCAAATTGTAAGTGACTTGAGCTTCTGCCATACTTCTCCTCCTGTTGGGAAAGAGACGCATATGATTGATGCACAACCTGATATATTCAACATTTCAATGCTACTTGGACAGATTAAACGCTTTAGATTCTTACAAGCCCGTATGTCTAACTTCCTAAGAGATGTTAAGAGGTTCCCCCCTTCCTCCTCTTTCTCTCCTCCTAATATCACCAAATTGTCACAACTATATATTTCCAGCTTGTTTAAACTCACAAAAACCTCACATGCCTCCGCTTCTTCTCCTGATTCCCATAAATATCTTATCTCATTACAATATTGAATACTTAATTCTTCAACTACCCCAAGAAACTGTACAACACTTCCCCACACCTCATCACCAAGTCCCGAAATACTATTTATAGTCAACTTGGTGACTGATGAAGCTACACGAAGGAGACTTGTCAACAAACGATCACCACAATTACTTACTTTTAGGACCCTCAACAAAGGTAGTGCTTCAAGCGAGACTTGAACCAAATTAGGACAATTTCTTATACAAAGTTCTTGAAGACATGGAAACACTTGGATACCAGTAATGGTTGACCATACCTCCCAACTTGACATATTTTCAAATTGTAGAATCTCAAGTGAAGGGAATGTTGCAGGACCATTCCCAAGTAACTCAGCTCCAACCTCTTTCACATCATCCATGTTTATAATAAACAACTTTTTGAGTAATGGCAGCTGCCCAAGTGGTGGCAGAAACATACAATTTCTACAATTATGAATTTTAACGACAGTCAACTTGCGATACGAGGAATCCCCAACCCATTTTGGAAACTCTCTACCCCCGTATGACAGAATTTTAAGTTTTTGTAAATTATCGCTATGAGGCTTAAGCACATCGAGGACCTCTTCTTCAAGTGTTTGCTTTCGAGACTCATCAAACACATTACTCCATTCCACCACTAACTCCCTAAGCTTCATTTGTGACAGTTTCACTTCCTGTGGTTGAACTGAGTTTTGCAATTTGTCTAGTCCATGAATGGAAACTCCATGGCGAAGATTTCTTAAGTTCTTAAGCCCGCTTATTGCGAACTCGTTTTCTCCTCCAAAGATGATCTTCGAGAGAGTTTGTAGGCTAGTTATCTTACCAATCCCCAGGGGCATGTTCAAAAGTTGAGTATCCTGAATGTCTAAATGCCGCAAATTTTTAAGCTTTAAGAAGCTGTGAGGCAACTTACACAGATTGTAACAGCCTGAAACGATCAGCGTCTGTAAGTTATAAAGATTGCACACATTTTCTGGTAAATGAGCAATTTGAGTCTCAGATAAATTAAGATACCTCAGGTGCTTCAAATCACCAATGGACTCTGGTAAATCATTTATCTCTAATTTACTCAAACAAAGAACCCTTAATAACGGTAATTGGAGAAATAGGTCAACCAAAACTTTATTTGACAAGTTGAATGACTCCCAACAATCTCGCACCATAATTGGCACTGCTAAAAACGTTCTCAAACTATTAACTCTTTGCAATGCCTCGAACTTCTTGCAACCCATAAATTTCTCACGAACAAAGGACATATGGCGGTACTTTTCAGATGTTGTCTTCCCAATATTTTTCTTCATATCAATGTCTAACCTTATGAAAAACTCTCCAGCAACAGATGTGGCCAAATCATTCATAAGGTCATGCATCATGAACAACGATTCGTCATTAGGCACCTGCTGAAAAAACGACCTTGACAACAGTTCGTCAAAATATTCCTCACCCAAGCATTCCATTGACTTGCCTGTTGATTCGTGCAAAAACCCCTCAGCCATCCACAGCAGAATCAAGTCATTCTTCTCAAACACATAGTTCTTGGGGAACAAGCAGGTGTATGCAAACAGTTGTTTCAAACAGGCAGATAGATCAAGGTAGCTTAGTCTAAGAGAGGGAAGAACACCACCCGTGTCTCGTAAGTTCCATATCTCATTATCCAACAACGCTTTCCATTTTTCTTCATTTGTTTTTGTCCTTAATAAACTTCCAAGGGCTTTTAAAGCCAAAGGTAAGCCGTCACATTTTTTCACTATGCCTTCACCATGTGGTCCGAGCATTGGATATGAATCGAAGTTATTTGCTCCCAGCGCATGTTTTGCAAACAAAGTCAAAGCATCTTCATGTGACAACTTACTCAGATGATATGGCTGACCGTATCCTAACTTTTGGAGCAAAGTTTCCTTTCGAGTTGTGATGATAATCTTACTTCCAGGGGCTACTGCATGAAATGGAGGCACCAAGGTGTCCCAATCTTCTATCCTTTCGCTCCACACATCATCCAAAACTAGCAGGATTCGTTTACCCGCAAGTTGATTTCTAAGAGCTTCTTGGAGCATATTTGGATCTGTGAATTTCCTCTCTTCACAGGCTATAGCTTCAAATATAACTTTGCATATATTGAAGCTATCAAACTCATCTGAGACACAAACCCAGGCCTTAAGTTCAAAGTGTTGTATAACTTCTGGTTCGGCATACAAAAGTCTAGCTAATGTTGTTTTGCCAATTCCGCCCATACCAACAATGGGCACGATGCTAAAGTTTTGATCACAACGTTCATCGTCCAATAGCTTCTGGAGCAGATTTATCTTCTCCACTTCACGTCCAACAACACCGGGTTGTAATACAGAGGTCTGGTATTTTCTATTTATATCTTGTGACCGTTTATCTTTTACGGTCAAACCAAGATTCTTTTTTTCATCATATAATTGTTGCAACTCGATACTAATCTTTTTTAACTTGTGTTGCATTGTAGTAGTTGATGACGAGAAACTTGTACAAAAAGCTGGGATGAGCTTTCTTACCTTTCTGGTGATGCCTCCAGCTGCTGCTGGTTCCTGTGTCAGCTCACGATGCATAGCTTCTTCGGTAGCCAAAGCGTCAAGTATGTCGTCTATGTCATAAACCAAATGACGCAGACTGTTGAGCCACTCTTTAACGCTTTGATCGGTCAATTCCTTCTGGGAAGCATCATTAAGCAGAGCTTGTATCCGGGGTAACAACCTTTCCATTTTCTTAAGGTCGGACCGAATTTCTTTGGAGCGAGCAACCTTCTTCAAAAGTGCAGAGGCTAGCTTTTCAAAAATGACAGTGATGAAGGCAGTAAGAACGGCTTCAGCCATTTTTCAAGAGTTTTGAGAGCACAGAATAACAATAGGATGTGCAGTTGACAAATGGTACTGCAAGTCAATGTTTATAACTTTGTACATTTTATTCTTATTATTACTTGAGCCCACCCTTTTTTGTTTCTTTGTAATGTTTTTTCCATCGACTCTTTTTAAGTCTCTGTCTCTTTGTGATATATTGTTTCTGTACATTACAAACTAGCACTACATAACATGTGACAAAGTCAACATTCACATTTTTGTGTTGATCATTCAAACTAGCAGACACATGATGCCAAGGCATTAGGAATTTTTTTGGCAAAACGGACGATTTTCCACATGAAGCTTCTGATGCGTACGAGTTTTCATTTACATTTTGGATTAAGCCATTTCGCCCAAAACCAGAAGCGGGAATTCCACTTTCATCTTATCAAATGACAAAGGGTGGTGCATCTTAATACTGTTACTCATTAGCCTTTTGTATCATATAAACTAAAAGTGCACACTCTAAAAGTTCAAAGTTATACGTTACCTTATTCAGTTATAATAATAGTAGACTGTCATTATATGTATTTTTCAATGTCATATTATATATTTCATTTTAAATGTATAATATATATCAAAATAATATTATATATGTATATAGGGTCGGCTATTTAGAATACAAGCAATCCAAAAAGTACAAAAAGTACAAGGAACCGTTGGATCTTCTTCCTCTTTCTTCCTTCTTCTCCGGCGAGACTGCCGTCGCCACTGGAACCGTTGGTATTTCGTCTTATCATGTACTCGACAGACAGGTATGAACACTTTACCATTTTACGACTGTTACATCTTTCTG
>JANDBE010000028.1:21377296-21388006 GCA_024320915.1 Erigeron philadelphicus
CTATTAAAAAACCAACACCGCAAAAATCTATTAAAAAAACAACAAAATATTCAAAAGAATATAAGTGAAAATTTGTTTTTTTAAAAAAAATCAAACAAGCTAGGAGGCTGCTGCGCCAAAAAAAAAAAAGAAATAGGCTGGCAGGCTGCTGAGCCAGCAGTCTGCCAAACTGATTACACTATTCATAAGTTTCATTCTTAATGATATTATAATATAATGAGCTTAACTACTCAAGTCACAAATACTATAATTGGGCTCCTTCATGTACATTGGACGGGAATTTGATCCGTATTAAAAGAGGTAAATGTGACTTTGGATATGCTTTTAACGTCAGGCGGTCTGGGTGTGCACTCCATTTTTAAAGGATATGCATCATTAGTATTTTTATTAAAAAACTTCTAAACAAACAATTTTTTAGCACTACTATTTTTCCCCACAGGATATGAATTGGATACCCTTGTCACTACATGCGTGCGCCACTGTCAGCACCTAGGTACTTATCAAAAGGGAAGTGATATTTATACCACAACTATTGATACATTTACCACACAATTGGTTTACTGGTTTGTACAGCGTGTTATAAAAGTTGTAATATGTGGTAAACATATCAATAATTGTGGTACAAATATCACTTCCCTTATAAAAAAATTGTAAGTCTAACGTATTTTCTCCTCGTCAAATAAAGGGATTGTTAGGGCCAAAATCCGCTCATATGACTTGATTGCTGACGTCACTCTTCAACAAACTAAATTTCGAATCGAAATGACGGGAATAAAAGAGTTTTGCTCAACAAAATTATCACATATTTGACTGCCACAAGTAGACAACGGTCCATCTAATGACTAGACGGGTCTATTTGTGGCATGGTTAGTTCAATGTAAGAAGCTGTTTTCATCCAAAATGGCTAAGGAATAAAAAGATAACTCAGGAATAATAAGTATACTTAATCAATGAAATATTAACAACCACTTTCACATTTTACATATATATATATATACCGTTCCTTTTTTTCCATGCCATCTATCTTTTAAACAATATTAGCCCCTATCGTTAAATGTCTTGCACTAATAGTCCTTTCTGTTAAAATTAATTGAAATGATGCCTACTTTTTAAACAATACTAGCCCCTATCGTTAAATATCTTGCATTAATAGTCCTTTTTGCTAAAAGCTTGGTTTTATTTAATTTTTAAACATATGTTTTTCTAACTTTTGTCACGAAAGTTTCATTCTTTTTACTTTTTATGACTGAAACTCTTAACTTTTAACTATTTGTCACATAAATTTAATTTCTTTTACTTTGGGCACGAAGGCTTTGTTTTATTTAGTTTTTAAATTTTTGTTTTTCTAATTTTTGTCACGAAAATTCATTCTTTTTACTTTTATCACATAAACTTTTTGTCACATAACTTTTATTTCTTTTACTTCTTGCATGGAATTTTTGTGTTATTTACTTTTTAAGCTTTTGTTTTTTTAACTTTTGTCACGAAAGTTTCATTCTATTTACTTTTTATCACATAAATTTACGAAGTTTCGTCCTTTTACTTTTTGCCACTATACTTTTATTTCTACTTTCCACACAAAAGTTTTTTTTATCTACTTTTTATACTTTTATTTTTTCAACTTCAACCACCAACGTTTCATTTTCTTTACTTTTCAACACATAACTTTTCACTTTAAAAGTTTAACCACGAAAATTTCATTTTATATAATTTTCCATATGTGTACATGTTACGTATGTCTCTCGGGGACAAAAAAAAATTACCAACGTTTTATTTTCTTTAGTTTATTAACTTTTGTAAACCAGTAACTTTGGCTCTTTCCATTTCTGCCATAAAAAATTTTTAAGCTTTTTAATTTTTGTCACTTAACTTTAATTCTTTTATTTTTAGCACGAAAGTTTGTTTCATTCACTTTTTATACTTTTATTTTTCTAATTTTTTGCCATGAAAATTTCATTATCTTACTTTTCAGCACATAACTTTTTTTAAACTTTTCTCAACTATACGAAACTTTGAACCTTTTCACTTTTTGTCACACAACTTTACTTCTTTTACCTTTGGCACGAAAGTTTTATTTTATTTAGCTTTATAACTTTCATTTAACTTTTGCCACGAAAGTTTCATTCTTATTTTTTTTACTTTTTATCGCATAATTTTACGAAAATTTTCGTTCTTTTGCTTTTTGCAACATCATTTTCGCTTCTTTTACTTTCCGCACAAAAGTTTGGTTTTATTTACTTTTTAAACTTTTATTTTTCTAACTTTTGACACGAAAGTTTCATTATTTCTTTTTCACTACATAACTTTTGTGTTTTACCTTTTGTCAACTACACCAAACTTTTAACCTTTTACTTTTTGTCACATAACTTTATTTTTTTTACTTTTGCGTGAAAGTTTCTACGAAAGTTTTATTCTCTTTCCGTTTTATCACATAAATTTCTTAATAACCATGAGTTATAAATTTTATGTGTCGTTATATTTCCCGGGGCAACGCCCGGGTATTAAAGCTAGTTAAGTAATTAAAATGCACAGGATATTTTAGTCGGTAAAGAGCTTCTTTTTTCATTTTCTTTTTTTAAAAAGAAAAAGGGAATCACTTTCCCTCCTTTCCCACTCACATCTCTTTTTTCTATTTTTCATATCAATAAAATTCAAAATCAATCAACAAAATTCACATTTTTGATAAAAAAAAATTAAAAATTAAATAAAAATAAAATGCAAGATATGTTCGGATCAGTCCGGCGATCTATAATATTCCGGTCACCGGAAAACAATAACAGCGATCATAATCATCCCACCGGAACCCTAGCTGATAAAATCAATTCATGTATTCGCAAGTCCAGAGTTTTCTCCTCTAGACCTCATAATTCTCCGCCGAAACCGAACTGCGAGCAGGATGTGACGATTCGGTGGCGTAGAGGTGAGCTCATCGGTTGTGGTGCCTTTGGTCATGTGTATATGGGGATGAATCTTGATTCCGGCGAGCTTCTTGCTGTTAAACAGGTTTCCAAATCCTCCATGTATATATATATGTATGTATATGTTTTTATTTATATGTATATGTGTGAATTGATGAATTGATTTTGATTGTTTGGTTTTAGGTTTCGATTGCGGCGAATAGTGCTTCAAAAGAGAAGACTCAGGTTTAATTGAAATGTTTAATTTGGATTTACTAGTTCAATAGATAAAAATGTGGTTTTGTTTTGTTACTTTTTTGTTATTGTTGAAATCAGCTTACTATTTTCGATTGTTCCAAAGTAATTGAGCATGTAGGGGCTAAGTTCTGAATAATATCCTAATTTAGAAAATGTAATCTCGTAAAATTTGTCGAACCAAAGATCTGTAGGGAGAGTCTTGACGATAAAGTCCTGAGTCTAGAGCTTGCTACAAAGTAAAAACATAGAATGATAGGTTAGGACTTAGGACTTAGGATAAAGGTCAAGGGCTGAAGGAGAAGACTCCTTCAGTTCACGGCTACGTTACAGTAACTCCTACCACGGGGTGCTGTGTTAGAATCACGGGGCTTAATATTAGTAAGGATAAATCTGTGTAACGTCATGCTCCATGTCAGGCTGTCAGCTACTCTGAACAGACCATCGATCATTACAAATGATATTAACTGGATATTCAAGTGCATCTTTTTAAGGTCTGGATCCTCAGACGTTGTTTGGATTAGATCTTTACAAACATTCATTAAAACTCGAATAACCGTTTAATAATTTGTTAGGGGAATTTATTTCACTTCCCTATACAATAAACAAAAGCTGTAATGATTAATGCTTTTCTGAATACTGTGTTTTTTGGCGGACCTTATTTTGTGGAGGGACTATTAGAGACAAATTTATGCTACCAGCTCTCTTAAAAAGTGGTATAGGAGGCAACGTTCATTTTATTGATTTGTTTGATTTTAGTTTGTTCTATTCGAATGGGTGATTTAGTAAGTTGTAATTGACTAATTGGGAAGTTTGAGATTTTAATCACAACCTTGTGCCTTCCATCTTCCCTCAATGCAGAGTCATTATTGTAATGTTTTTTTTACCATAGTTTTGTCGTAGAAACTAGAAAGATAGTGTAACATGTTTGGTAGAATCAATTACTTATACCCTATCATTCTGTTAGTGCTTACTTAACTATTGAACTATACGAGTAGATTCACATACGCGAACTCGAAGAAGAAGTTAAGCTTCTGAAGAACCTTTCCCATCCAAACATTGTTGTAAGTGCAATCTCATGTAGCTGCCATTCTGGTTATTTTCTCAACAAATGTCGTTATTTTGTGACTTTGTGGTATTGTAGCGATATCTTGGAACAGTACTTGAGGATACAACTTTAAATATTCTTTTGGAGTTTGTTCCTGGAGGATCAATTTCATCTCTTCTTGGGAAATTTGGACCCTTCCCTGAAACAGTATGTACCTTCCAATTTTCAATTTGCATCTATTTTTAATCTTTATAGTTATCCTTGTATATGTTAGATACTTTTTCCCAAGCAGGTCATACGAATGTACACGAAACAACTTTTACTGGGACTTGATTACCTCCACAAGAATGGGATTATGCACCGGGATATAAAGGTATTCTTTTTTTTTTTTTTTCTGTTTTATTATCTTTTTCACTTGTCCATAGAACCATTATGTAATATGTATAAATATCTATTACATTCAGGGGGCAAACATTCTTGTTGACAATAAAGGTTGCATCAAGCTAGCAGATTTTGGTGCGTCAAAGCAAGTTGTTGAGCTGGTAACAAGACCATATGAACCCCCATTGATTGTTTGTATATTCTCATAGCCAAGTAAGATATCTGATCTTAAACTTAATTTTGGCCAGGCTAATGGGTCAGGGGCCAAGTCAATGAAGGGAACACCATACTGGATGGCTCCTGAAGTTATACTGCAGACTGGTCATAGCTTGTAAGTACAATTATGTTGACCATCTTTTCAATCAAGTTCTCGGTTTTTCGGTGGAAGTTGCAATCTATAACTAAACTTACACAGTTGGATTTTACTATTCTCTGCCATGTTTTTATAATTCATGTAATGCTGCATTAATTTGCATGTGTTGCTTCAGATTGGAGCACTGAAGCTTTATGTTATAACATAGATACTGTTGTCTCGGTAAACCTACATTTTTTTGTATGGTTTTTCTACTTGTTACTATCACGGTGCCTGTCAGCTCGGGCCATTAGCAGACTGTCTTTCATTTCAGGCAGCATTAAGTCCATTTCTGGTCAAACTAATTACTAATCTAGAAGTTTAGAACTATAGCTTTGTTCTATAATATTGTTGTGTGTTCATTTGCATCACAAATTAAGATAAATTCTAAATACACATAGGACCAGTTAGGTTAAGATCCCTTTCACAAATAATTGAGGTGGTCATAAGCTTTTGTTGCTGTATAAAGAAGATTTGATGAGTGTGGAAAAGAAATGATTCTAATTACAGAAGTATTAATTAGTTTTTAAGTCAGGAGGGCTCACCATGTTGTTTGTGTTTTTTGAACTCTATATTTTTGTACTTTGGTCTATTTTTAGGTTCTTTGAGTATTATAATCTACTTTAAGTACAGTCAGATACAATATTAAGTATTTCTATCTACTTTGACTATTGGCGCCTTCTAACTCGTTTTCCATATATCTCTTATATCATAGTCTTCTACTGGCCTGATATGTTTGATATCCTTATATTCAGTTTGCACATCGTGTGGTGTGTATGTTCTTAGATTTCAGAAGTTTATCATGAATGACGGGGATCTTTTGTGCGTGTAAGGATTTATCATCCTACTAGTAGTCTAGAAGATGGAAAATAGCAAATTACTGCAGAAAATTATGCTAAGAAAGAAATGACTATAAGTAATATAGTGCATATAATATATCTATGTTCCCCTCTAAGAAATAAATGACTGGAATGGATAAGGATTTTAAAGAACAATTTTTCTAGGAAGCTGTGTTATGCAAAAAAAAAAACGGAATAACGTAAAATTTGAAAAGCTTTAGATAACCCTGGGCCTAAGCAATGCCCTTCGATGTATAATTTCTAATGTATAATTTAGGTTTTCACTTTTTTATTGACTGATTCTAGTTCTCAGAATCTCGCTTTTACTTCATATTTCTTAGTCTTGGTTACCTAGGTCCTTTCATGTTTCTTTCTCTATCTTCTATGTCACCCAAAAAATTGTGCTCATAAAATCTATTACTTCCATGTTTGTTATCTCAATTTTCTCTTCTATTTTTTCTTCAGCTCTGCTGACATTTGGAGCGTTGGATGTACGGTAATTGAGATGGCCACTGGAAAGCCTCCTTGGAGCCAACAGTATCAGGAGGTAGTGTTCAAGTAACGTTTTAAGATTGTTTGCTAGATTGGATATATATTGTAGAGATGTCAATTTTGGCCCATTTATATACTAATGGGCCAATATGAAATCTTTATTATTTCTAGCTGGTCAAGTGAATCGGAAGTCTTTTGAAATTTATTCAAATGCATTAAACCTTGTAAATCACTGTCATAAATAGAAGTATTGCTTATTATGCTGTCTATGTAGTTTGAAATCATATTTAACACATTAGTTTTTGTAACAATAAACAAAATGCAGCTTGATCTGACTGAACCTGATGTGATTCCCACTGAAAAATTTTCCATTGTGACATGTCACTGGACCTGATTCACTCACACATTTCCACTCCCACTTCTATAATAAGGTATGGTTATTGCTTATACCACGTCATAACTTCATTCCAGGTTGCAGCTCTCTTTTACATTGGCACTACCAAGTCGCATCCTCCCATTCCTGACCATCTTTCTCCTGAGGCACAGGATTTACTGCTTAAATGCTTACACAAGTACTTACATCCAACCATTCTCTGCTTATAGACATTCACTTTTCTTGTGTGAAAATTGTCTCTTGATATAGTAGACGCATATCTCTCTTTTATCAGTGTAGTTAGGTTTTTAGTATCATTTATTTTCTCCTGGTTGCTTTTTTTTAAAAAATTTTTTATAAATTTTTTATCTGTTTTGATTTACATAAAATTTGGTTATGTTTCAGGGAGCCTGATTTGAGGCCTTCTGCTTCTGATTTGCTGAAGGTGATTCTAATTTTGTAGCTTTTCTAACTTTTTGCGATTGTAGCTGATGTTCTCTTGTGTTTGTGATTTTTTTTTTGCAGCACTCTTTTGTTACAGGGAAATCTCAGCAAAATTCATTTGTTGGTACTCCTACAATGGTTGGTTATTGGCTCTTTTTCAACTGCATTTTTCAAATAGTTCTCCATTCATTATTTTATTCCTTTTTATATTTTTGTTTCCAGGAAAATAATGAAGCCCCTTCCACTTCTTGCACAAGCATTCTGGATCACTCGTGAGTATATTCATGTGAAGCTTTTATATATACTACATGTATACATCCATTCTTAAGTAAATTAATTGTTTGATCTGGTACACATGTATCTGACTATCAATGTCAAGTTTCATCTATGATGACCAAAAGGGGAAATTTATGCTTCAAAATCAGTGCTATGATAAATAGTTTTCCTGTAATAGCTGTAGATGCCTAAGTTAAGTTTTATTTAAGAAAACAGATAATGTTTGAACTCTCTAAAATGCTGTTATCAACTGTTGCATTATCTCATGTTGTTTGCCTATGAAGTTATCGTTACATCTAGGGTGTCATTTAGCATTAACATATTTTCGTTTTTAATTGAATGACAACCAGCCCTGCTTCCCTTGATGTATGTAATCTGGGTACACTCAACTTCTCTACTGCGAGTTCTGAGAAATTTAAAGAAAGTAACCTTGTGTGGGGCGCAGAAACTGGCGATAATGATATGTGTCAGTTAGATGAAGATGTTTTTGTGGAGGGTGGAGGTGTAAAGGCGAGATCTGTTTCAAGACTTGCTGACTTAAATAAGGTTGAGGTTCTATATTTTTGCTTTTTTGATGTGTTTTGCTGTTTGGCATGGGACAGTAAGGAACTAAATGCTTTTACATATACATCCTGTAATTAGAGTTTCAACCCTGTGGAAGATCCTTCTGTAAATGAGAATTACGAACTGCAAGCACAAGACGGTGAACAGCATCCTGATGGACTTGTTGGTAAGATGATAAGATCTCCTACCGAAAGCTGTACCTCACTTCAGTGTGGCCACTCTTTTTCTGAGGACGATGATGAGCAGACTGAATTAAAAATACGAGCCTTTCTGGATGAGAAGGTACTGCTTTCAACCAGTCTCTCATACTAATAAAAAGGTTGATGTAGGTTGTGTTTTTAATAAGCGGACAAAGTACTGATATTAGTACAAAGGGAAACATGCCAATTATTGACCTAGCGGTTTGAAATCAGTAAAGTCCATGCCTTCAATAATTGTTTTTTTTATTATGTAGTTGATCATAGTAATATTGGGTTTGTAAATATTGATTGACACATTAAATGATTTATTAGAAACGGACTGAAATTATCCATATCAATTGGGTTGAACGGGTCAAATTTTCCCAATGTTTAAATATATATCTAGCGAAGTCTTTTCTATCTTTCTTTTTATCGTTAATCATGAGTTTTCATTTCTGACGGAAGTGTTTTGAGTCAACTGTATGCGACATGTACAGTTATCCATTTGACTAGAACCTGTTTTAACTGGTCAACTAACCCCATTACCTGCCATGCCTGGTTTACAAAAAAATTTATAACTATCAATGGGTTAGATTATGTTATTGGCTTCTGAGTTGAAGTTACAACTTTGTTACATTCTGTTTACCACTTCAGGCATTAGAACTGAAACGACTTCAAACACCTTTATATGAAGAGTTCTACAACAGCGTCATTCCTTCCTGCTCAATGGACAATGTTGATATCGCAAGCAATGGAAGTAGTCCTAATTACTTGAAGTTGCCACCAAAAAGCAGGTCCCCTAGTAGATTCCCACTTGGTACCCCTTTGAAAGCAGTTGATGCTGTAAGTAATGCAAGCCCTGGGAGTGGAAGCCGGCGCACATCAAATGTCAGTGGCGAAGAAAACAGTTATAGTCCAATGGACATCTCATCACCACAGTGTAATTTGAACGGGGCAGAATCTCAACAAGAAGCGAGCAGTCCGTGGTAAGTATATTTTATGATGTTCTCAGTTTCGTTCATATGTTTATGCTGAAACATGTGTGCAATGATTTGCAGTGTGAACGTATCTGAAGTAAAAAGGAAGTGGAAGGAGGAGCTCGACCAAGAGCTTGAGAGAAAAAGAGGTAAGGTTCCAAATGTTTTAATACTCTTAGCATTCCTGGAGTGGCACACCTTGTGGGGGGATTTAGGCTACTCTGTGGAGGTACGGCTAACTGGCTAAGACACTCACGTCTACCCCATAATAGTTGCTGTTCAAATGTGCCATGAAAAAAAAAACAGTTTAGAGGTTTAACTTCTAAGCATTATAACACACTTTAAGCGACTTTTGACCCACATTTAGATATACACCATAAGTGATGTTTGACTCCTTCTCCTTATAGCTAGTCTAAAGTACCTTACCTGCTTGACCTGTTATTAATAAAAATCCAACCTGAAATGACCTATTTTTAACATAATTGGGTTAAAAGTTAAAACTGATACAATTAGCAGTAATCTTCTTTTTGTAAGTAATCTTCTTTATATATAATTATAATCGTATTTTGATGGTTATGTGCACAGAGATGATGAGGCAAGTAGGTGTTGCAGGAAAGACTTCATCACCAATAGATCGAGGATCAAATCGGCAAAGAGATAGGTCAAGATTTGCATCACCAGGAAAATGATGAAAAATACAATTTTTGGTTTTCTGCTTTTGTGACATTTATCCACCCTGCTTTTTGCAATGAAAAGCTAAGGTAAGGTTTGTAGAGTGTATGTTGCTAATAGAATTGAAGGGAAAAATAAGCGTTTTTCAAAGCTGTGTTTGAAAATGAAAGCAACCATCCCTTCATTCATGAGCCGTTTTTTCTTCTTTCTATTTCACTTCTTTTTCTAGCATGAAGAAGAAGAGCCATTGATAGGACATTTTGTTTTTACAATTGATTATAGTTGCCGTAAAGTGCTTTGTATCATAATAAACATATACTCTTTTTGTGCATGTTCTATAGGCTGTCTTTACTACATTATTTCCACTTTTTGTTTATTCTTTCTATATTTGTTTCATTAGTTGGTCGGTTTGTTATTTCGCGCTCCAATTTGTTTGTGTGACTGTGACATACATTTTGAGCATTATTAGCAGAACAAACAATAGATTAGGGATTTTAATTTTTAGGTTTTGTTCTTTAGAGGTAGTTATTTTTTAGAAGTATGTGATTTAACACCAACTATTTCTGGATTTATCAAGAGAATGGCAACCAAAACAAAAGAGAAGATAAATAATATTTTACGAGCATAATACTCGCGCGTTGCAGCGGATTTTAATCACTACCTTTTCGGATGATACACTAATATAATAAAACAAAAAACAAACTAATATAATATTTATATATGTTAACTATTAGAAAGACTAAAGAGATAGAAAATATGAATATGAATTTTGTTATGATTTCCGTGATTGTCGCATACTGATCATTAGGGATGGCAAGTCTTGGGGTGTATGCGACAATCACGGAAACCTCACCGTATAATGGTGAAGCCTTGCACGTACCTTAGACAACGAGATGTTAACCATAGGCCGTTACAAGTATTCGGAGGAAAAAACCCCAAGACTTGTCATCCCTAATGATCG
>JANDBE010000028.1:21416515-21432547 GCA_024320915.1 Erigeron philadelphicus
TTTAGTTTATTTGCTTCTGTATGTCGTAACTATCTTTTAATAAGATAGCCACACTAGCCGTGCAACGCACGAGATTGTACTCTAGTTAATGAATAAAGGAGAGAGATATATTTGGTTTTACAAAGACAGAAAATTTAAAAAAGAAAAATAACTTATTTTATTAGATAGTATAGATCAAATGAACTGCTAACTGTCTATAAACAACATAAATGATGAATGCATGTACCGAAAGCATCATACCGAAGAACTCATAACACATATAAGCACCCTTTTACCACTCTAACCTATTTAATACGAGTAGAAACTTATCTTCAATTTGAAACACCCATTTAGCATACACTTTGTCTAAATTACCACCGTCGATCCAATCAACTACCCAACACAGCTGCTGTCGCATGTCCGAAACCTTCGTTCCAGTCAAATCAATCACCCAATACTGCAACCTCCATATTATTTATTGACGCATATGTATAATCGATTGGGGATTTCTATTTCAATTTGTATTACTTAAACATTGTTGATTAACACTTGAAAATAACTTCAAGAATTATGATTTGGATGAACTATTACATATGGGCTTTGAATCGAGCTAACACTCAAATAGTATAAATTTAATCATGAAGTTTATATACATGTGTATATATCTGTCTGATGATGGTTGTTGTGGTTATTATATTGATATAAACTAGATTATTTTCCCGTGTAATACGCGAGTAATATTTATAAATGTACTAAAATTGTTAATATGTGATAAGTTAATATTTTGACAAATATAAATAAGAGATGTTAAATGACAAGGGTATCAATTTTAAATAAGTTCGGTTGAGACGGCTGAATATTTACTAAATACTCTGACAAGGCACCAAAATAAAAGAAAATTACGTCAAATGACTCAGGCTAATTTGCTACATAGTCCAAGGAAAAAAATAGTTACAACGTGTGTTATTCTCAACATGTGTTATCCCGAAATTGTATATTATTGCGATGTTTCTATAATATCACCAAGTAAATATATTATTATCTTTACATATAACAAAATGCAATTTTCCTAATTAAATTTTAAATCGTTCAGTTTCATTTAAATAAAATTTGATTGTGTTGTTAATCTTATCAAATTAAAAAACTTATTACTTGATATTCTTTTAATTTAGATTATATATTAACTATACTTTTTTTTCTAATAAATATAGAGGTTGATATATCTTCTAAAACATAATGATAAACTCTACATTTTATGGTCAATATTATACGAGTATATATATGAAAATAATATATGGTCTTGAAAATTCATTCATATTCAAAGTTACTAACTACTCGATACTTTATAAGTAATTTTAACTTTAGGATATTTAAACTAAAATTATTAATGGAAGACGCATTAGAAAACAAAATAAATTCTAACCAAGTTAGCTTTAGTTTAAAGAAATATTAACCTTAATCTCAATCTTAATATAATACTAAAAACAATTGACTTAATAACTATTGATCAATTATAACTTTTAATTCTTCAAAGTTAATTAACTTAACATATGTTTAAACTAATTTACAGCTCCAATCTTAATCTTAATATTTGAGTAACTTTTAATTTTCTCACCAATAGCAAAAACATATTAACAATAACAATAACAACAATTATGATAAATAATAAATAATGAAGGTTGCCTTAACTATTCATTAATCAATGATTTTATAAAATAATGATTTATTTATGTTAAAACTAATATATAATTAATTTATAAATTAAAATTCCTGATAAATATGTCTTCATAAATCTTTTAACTTTTTATATAGGATAGTGTATCATCTGAAAAGGTAGTTATAGATATAAAAATCCGTTGTAACGCGCAGGTATTATGCTCGTCATATGTTTAAGACCATCTATCTTGTGTATATATGGATACGTTTTAGTCTTTAGTAACAAAGAAACAAACAATAACTATTTTCCTTTTAAAACGTACTATTGTACTTGAAACCATTAATTACATTCGTAAACAGTGTTACAGGGTGTTTGGTATTGCGTTTACAAAACAAATTTTGCATTTTCAAAGTATATTATGCATTTTTAAAAATTACGGTTTGAAAAAGCATATATTGTATGTACATGCTTCTCCAAAATTGTGTTTGCATAGTAGATAATCACTTTTTCATGGAAACATTTTTTTAGATTATTTATGCTTTATAAACGTAATAACCGAATAATCATTTCAAAACGTAATCACATACATCATCCTAAAAGCTGTAATCAAAGTCTTCGATTTATATATATATATATATATATATATATTGTTAGATTATAATTTTAATTACTATATTAAAAACTAAATAAATATTTAAAAAGTGTAAAGAAAAAAAATAAATAAAAACTCTAATTTAATAACTAAATCGTTAATTATAAAAAATGATAAATTATAATTTGACAACTTATTTGTTTATGGTATAGTATACCACCAGTAGACGACGTTAACAACATGGAAATCGATTATCTTATTATTATTATTATATTATTATTTATGGTATATTATAATAATTAAGAAGGGTAAGTTTTGACAAATGGTATAAAATATAAGTATTAATATTGTCATTGATAAAAGATAAAATAATTAAATATGATCTAATGACTCTAAATCAAAGTTGAAGTTTATCTAAGGGTTCCTATTTATTTAAGAATGAATTTAAAGTCTTGTTATATATATATTGGTAGATAAAAATGAATTAATAATTCAATTGATGTGATTAATCAAGTTATACAAAAGTTAACCTATAAAATGCAATAGTATGTTCTATATTTATTTCGAATTGTGATATAAATATCCGGTTATAAAATTATTTAATAAATGTATAAACTTATTATTTTATATTTAACCATATTTTCAATTTCAATACGTTACTTATAATATTTTATTTTTTTATTAACATAGTTTTAATATTTTCAACGCAATAATTTTTAAAATTACAAATTTAAACTTGAAAATATATTTTTTTAAACAATGTATATTTTAACCAGTGGAGGGGCTATGTGGTGGCCACGGGTGGCCATGACAACCCCTCAATTTCTATAAAACTCTATATTTTTAGTACTATTTTTTAGTATTTAATCAGTTTTAAAGTAATTGGCAACCCCTGACTAGAGTAATTAAAATTTGTAGTAAGTGGCAATTACAACGCTTGCTTTCTCCTCTATTTTCTTGAGCCAACATATAGCTTTATCCTCTCTTTTCTTGATAAATGGTTGGTCCCCTAGATGGGCTTCTAAAGGAAGCCATGCTCCAACAATAAGAGAGAAACACCCTTCAATGACTAGCTAGGTGTCACTTATCGCGAGATTTCCCTAGTTGACTAGTTTCTAATAGATGCCTCACTCTACATTGACTTAAAGACTTTCTTATTCTTTTTTTCTTTTGGTTGAGGGTAGATTTTTGTAAGCTAGGATATGCACTCTTAACAATTGACTTCACATATAAATAGAAATTAGTATTCTTACATTGTTCTCAATTGACGGAATCTCGATTCCTTTGGAATGGTGGAAAGAATTTTATTCCTTCAGTCACTTTAATTTTCAAAATATCAAAAACATTCCTTTAAATTCCATTCCGTAAATTTTCATTCATTTGAAGACTCAATTCCTTAAGCAAACATTTCTGTGAACCAAACGCGTAGTTTGTTCGTAGGAAATTACCCTAGTAAAATAAAGGGGTAAGTGCGCTGGAATGCAGTTAACTAATCCCAAAAAGTTATTGTGTACACGAACTCTAAGTTTGTTTTATTATATTTAAGAAACTTGAAAAGATGGTTATAGTAAACATGTAACCGGTTTCCACTTAATGCTACAAAGTTTTGATTGATTATTATAAATCATTATTTTTATTATGTGTATAAACTAATCCCAAAAAGTTATTGTGCGCATGCCACATAAGCAGTCAACGAGTTAATGTGAAGGTGGTGACCGACTAACTTCTTACCCGGTAACTTTTGTTTACTATGGGACTCTTGAAGAAGTTTCATAAATACAATAAAACAAACCTAGAGTTCGTGCACACAATAACTTTAGGGATTAGTTAAGTGCATTCCGGTGCATTTAGCCTTAAAATAAACAAGACGTGGCATTATGTAATTGGACAAAAGTTGTAGGATGTTCCTTGGAGGTGAACACACAAAGGAACATTACCACACTCTCTATCTCCTCAAAAACAATGGCTTCTCTTTAATCACTTACTATATACTCGTAATTTATACAAAAAATACTTTTAATTACATGGCTTCCTCTACTTACTTAAACTTATGCTGCTGCTCTTCTTCATCATCTTCAGTTTCATTTACTTCTAAAATACCCACTTCAACTCACTATTTTCATTACCCTTTTCAATCTTTTGGCTATAATCATAATAATAAAGTTTCATTATCTGACTTGAAAACTTATGCAAAGTTTGATAAGTTTGATAGCCAATCTGTAAATGATACTAATTTAGAACAGAATTCTTCAGGTGCATTTCAACAAACACTTTCACCACAAGATTATGAAGAAGAAGAAGAAGAAGATGACAGGTATTACTATAAAACATTTTTTGTCAGAATTTTGGACATGTTTTTACTTATTGTTGGGTGAATAATTGTTTAGTGTTATTTACTTTTAATGCCATGTTTCATTTGTTAAGAATTCCAATACAAGGAATTTGGGTAGTTTAGATAATTAGATATTTGATTAGTATTATCAAAATATGGTTTTAAAGATTATGAATTGGATGCGAAATGTGTAGCCGATACTATAATGACAATTGGGTATTCGAATGTGATGTCTAAAGTTTTGATAATGACTCAAATTGTATATGAAACCACCTAGTAATGACCTAAATGGACGATAAAAGTACGCGAGTGTTTTAGGCAATAAACCATCTAACATACTATTTGATGGACCCGTAATTATAGCTTCTGTTATGATGCGTACACCTCTCATCTTTAGCCGCACGCCACTCAAAAATTGTTTTCGCTATGTTAGCCTTACACCAACAGAGGCTGTAAGATTAGCTAGAGGTAAAACATAAAAAATATCTGGTTTAGTGGACTAGTGGTGTATGGCTAAAAATGAGAGATGTACAGATCAGGTATGGCATTTTCTATGTTAGTAAGAATACAATCGTATAATTACAAGAGTAGTACATACTAGAAGTTTCAAATCTTATAGATAATGTGCTAATGATGTTTATATTGTAGCCTATGTTGTATACTATTAACTAAACTGTTAGTCTGTTACCATGATGGCTTATGAAATTCGGTAGAGAATCTGTATACTGGCTTTCTTAGACACTAGTTTAAGGTAATTAAGACTTGGAGATCCACATGACTACTAGGAAGGCGTTGTTTATTATTGTTTGGTAAAATCTGTCAAACACCACCGAGAATTCCACAGTTTAACTTTCATAGGTCAACGTCATGATGATCTTTCTAAAAATAAGTCAAAAGCTGTATCTTTTGTAGTAAGCATAGTCTCAATTGCTTCTGGTGTGTTATTGAATACGTGCAAGTG
This sequence comes from Erigeron philadelphicus, assembly GCA_024320915.1. Lineage (NCBI taxonomy): Eukaryota > Viridiplantae > Streptophyta > Magnoliopsida > Asterales > Asteraceae > Erigeron > Erigeron philadelphicus. The sequence continues at coordinate 21,422,037 of JANDBE010000028.1, forward strand.
TGATGTAGAGTGCCATTGATTAGACTTCCATAGTTAATACTTTAATTTCTAACATATGGAACCCTTTCTAATGTATGACTATATGCTTAAAGCAACTTTTTTTAGAACTAGTTGATTGCTTTTTACATGTTGTGTTTGTTGACATTTTATTATGTTAAGTAGTTGAGCAATTTGAGAAATGTGTTTCAGTTGTCTACCTTCAGATTTGGAGGGTGCAGTCCGACAATCAAGTGAAGCAAGTGCTGCATTTGTTTCCTCAGGGGGGATGAGAGCCATCGTATGTGCTATAAAGTCTTGAATTTATCCATTATTTATAGCCTAAAGTTTCCCTGATTTGTATTATTTAAGCCTTTAAAAAAAAAAACGTTTTTGAGTCCTGTTACTAAATACAACAATGTCTTTTTTGAAGTTGTTTAATGGTCTCCTTAAAATCATAGGCTTCATCGATTTTATATCATTTTCTACCCCCTCTTCATTCTTGGTTTCTCGGGTCTCATCTGCATCGTTTTTTTAACCAAATTTTCGCAACTTGAGTTTTGTAAACATGCTCCTTGTCGTTCCTCCCTAATTCCACACCTTGATCTATGTGGAATGTTAGCTTTAACTTTTGAGAACCCGTTACAATTGCAAAAATTGGAGTGTATAGAGTTAAGGCTTTCCAAGTATAGAGTTTTATGGGAGAACTTTCGCAAATACAGTTATTTAAACTTTTACCAAAGAGCCTTTGGCCTAGCGGAGTAGCGGTATTAAGGTGCATATATAAGGTTGTTGTCCCTGTATGTGACAAATGTCTCGGATTAGGAGGTGTTTAAGTTTAAAAACAACAATGTTTACTATATTTTTGTAATCTCTAATTCATTACATATTTATTTTCATTCCGTTCTCAGGTGGAGCTCTTAATTCCGCAGTTGCAATTTCTTGATGATGAAGGCGCCCAGGCTGAACTGTGGGAACTATCAAGAGTTTTCGTGGACACACTCATTGAAGAGACAGGATGTGAGGTTGGTGATTTACTTTTTCGGTTTTCTCTAACATCGGAATCCAAAAGACACTCTTACCATATTAGATTTTTATCTTGTGGTCCCTTGTGGATAGAAACCCGGACACAATATTTACTTTAAAAACTCATGACAAAAAACCTTACTAATTCATATCATTGCTCATCATTAGAGAGTCAAAGCAATTTTTCCTGATGCTGGTGCTGCTGCTCTTCTGAAGTATAGGTGGAATGACGCTGCTTTTGGCTTTGCTAGGTAATTCTGATCACAATTACCATTTTCTTAATACAAACCGTATGGTGTAAGCACCTTATTAATTTTGATTTTTTGTTCTTGCTGATTTATTATGAACTTTTTATCTAGCTTAAGTGACCGAAAACCTGTGGAGAAAGAAGATGAGATTGTTGTGATGGTACTACCAGATTATCAAATGTTGGAATATGTAGAGCGAATTGCCTCTAGTCTAGCAGATGATCCTGTAATTCTTTAGCTTTGTCTTTTCGGTTTGCTTTTCTCTTGATATTTGGATATACTCTTGATCTTTCATTTACTATGATAACAAAAAAAAATTTGTGACTATTTTAGCTTTACAATACCAAAAAAAATGATGTTTGCTCGTTTCAACCTTAAAGAATTGATGAAAAAAGTCCAACACAAGAAACTATTGAATCTTTTTGGATATATTGTGAAGCATCACTGACCTTTCTACATGATATTACTGAGGCCAAGTTTTAACTAGATAGTTTGAGTATTTTAGGCATCTTCTAGAGATTTACCCGATGGTTGAAAAAATGGCACGATCCTTTGTAACCGACTCATTTATGCCTTGAAAAATGTAATGGTTACTTCTCAAAGATGTGATTATCTTTGTTGTCTGCTAGACTGCATCTAGTGGTTTTATACTTTTATATCCCATGTCAATACACCAAGGCTCCTCTGTTCACTCAATTTTAAAGTTTATCGTATATTGAACCTTTTAGTTCTATAAATCAATTTGTAAATTTGCTTTATATTCCTTTTGTCTTAGCCACGACCTCTCATTATGTGGAACCCACGTCTTATTAGCGAGGAGGTTGGAATTGGATTCAACGTTCGGAAGTTGAGACGATATTTCTTAAGGTAACTTTCCGTACTTATATCAAATCATATGGAAGCTTAAAATTGTAATATTTAGTCATTCATTCAGGTTGTCCGATTCCAGTCATTTTTTATTTGTAACCATGTCCAAACAGACAAAACTTGATCTTTTTATTTTATCTACTGACCAAACAATATGTTGTTCTATGTACATCATGCAGATCTTTCACAACGGTTTACTCGATGAAACCTTTACCCACAGGAGCTGTATTTAGATGCTATCCCGGGTAATAGTCATTTCAATCGCTGTTCAAAATAAATAAATAGTCATTTCAATCAATTATCTGTCACTGGTAACCCCATTGCTCGCCTTACACATTCTTTTTCCTGACCAACAAACAGATTATGGAAGGTGTTCTTTGATGACAAGGATAGACCAAACCGTTACATACTAGGCAAGGAAATGATAAGCCGCCCCGATTCAGAAGACATTGAGGTTAGTATGGTACTATAAGGAACTCGGGTCCATTTTCTAGTAATGATCATAAATGAATAAATGTGCCTTCCTTTGGTTTGTTGCAGATGATATTTGGTGGTGGAGATAATTCGGAGGAGGGTCCATCGTTGGTTAATGAAGCAGTAGGAATTTTCAAATCACTCAACAGATTCATGAAATTTATTTCCAAGTGAACCAATCAATCAATTTCTGCATTACATTGCTTATAAATATGGTCTGCAAACGAATATCGACAGCTGTTTATGGCAAGTTGCCAGGAAACCACATGCCATGGTTGAGTATATTTGATTCACCATTATGTGCAATATATTGTCACAGATGTAATTATTTGATCGGCTATTATGTGCCAATGTTATAAGATGCAACTAGAAATAACGATGTATTGGTTACATGTTGACATCACATCGTAAAGCTTATGTGATTTTTTTTATTTTTTTATTTTTGTTATTTGGTTAAGAAAGCCTACGGTTTCCAACCAAAAAATAGCTTGGCAAGTATGCGTTTATTACATTCATCAATAAGGTGACTGGTTTGTTGGAAAATACATACAAACAGGTAACTAAGTTCAATTTCTTAACTGAAAAGTAGGATCAGTTGGCAAAAAGTGGTACGAAACAAGAAACAATGTTCAAGTAACTAACATCATAAGTAGAGCTCTTTATTCACGCTTGCAAAACTTCTTATTTCGTTTATACAGTTGCTGTATATCAAAGATCAATAACCACCTCTACTGGTTATCATCCTGGACTCCTTTACAAAATGTTTCATGTTCAAATCCCTCTAGGTACAATCTTGGAGGTGACCAAAAAAAGGTTCTAAAACGGGTTATGAGAAACCCTTGCTAGGCCGCGTACATCTGAGTCAAAAAGACTCGCCTTCTCTAGTAAATTGAATAGAGAAAACCTCATCCATTTTACCCGCGTATATCAAAGATCTTCGTATGTAGTACTAAATACATATCATCCATTGTACATAATATTAAATAGTAGATAACTTAGCCAAGTCCTATGCAGTTTTAATGGTGGATACAGATCTATGTACCTTGGTCAAAATATGGTTGCAAAATATTCTTGCAACTGGTATCATCCCATTCCAACTTATCCCACCAACTTTTGCTTCCCTTAATGTGTTTAAGAGAGAATGGCAAGTAGCTACTGGAGAAAGGAAGAGCCCTCAACTTGTCACAGTCCCATATGTCAACTGTTTCGAGATGATCACAAATTAGAACCTTTCTTGTGATGCATTTCATTTCCGGCAATGTGGACAAAGACAACCGACGCAGCTTTGGAAGTAAGACTGTTGAAGTGATAGCTAAATTGCCCAGAGTTTGGTTTTCTACCACCTCTTCAATCAAATTTGAGTTCCATATTTCAATCTCTTCAAGGTTTTGGAAATCTTGTAGCATACCCGTTGAAAATAAATATTTAATGTTATTGCAGCTATGGATTTGTAGACTCTTGAGCTTTGTGAATATCTGACTTGCTGCTATACCATTAGATATGGCCTTCAACCTGGGGAGTTTCCTTAGGACCAGTAGCTCGAGAGTCGGAAAACAGTTACCTGTCGTTGTGATGAATTCTACGCCATTGCAGTTTGAGAGGTAACATTGTGTCAGATTTTCCATGTTGCTTTTTTGGGAGAGCTTTGACAAAGAGGTAATATCATGGCAACTGTGCAGTGCCAACTGCTGGATGTTGCCTGGAAGCTCAATCACGGTGTCTTGGCAAACAAGATCATAACCTTGAATTTCAATACTACGCGTTCCCTTAGAAATTGGCAGAAAAATGGATAGCATACCTATACCAAGATGGTAACTTTGCAGTTTTTGCCAATGCTTAGATTTTACGTAGTCAATGAAACTGGTTTGGTCCTCAAAAGAAAGACCAAGACTGGTTAACCTTGAGATGCTTGAAATTTCATCAAATCCGACTCCTCTATTTGATGACCATTTCCATTTGCTTCTAAACATCGAAAAATTCTCTAGATAAGAAAGCTTTGGGATAACACCAGATGGAAATGCCTTCAGTTTTTCAGTGTAAGATAAATCTAACCGTCTTAAATTGGTCAATTGATCAATATCATGTGGTAGCCTTCTCAAAATGCTATGTGACAGGTCCAAGACTCTCAGTTCCTTCAACATGGTCAATGAAGGAAGCTCCTTCAATTGAGTGAAACTTAAAAGAAGTGTACGAAGGTTACATAAAGCTGAAACAGACTCTGGTAATGACTGGATGCAGGTTTTAGAGAGATCAAGTACTTTAAGACACTGCATCTGCGCAAAGAACAAATCAGGCATTTTTTCAGAAAGAGGGTTCCTCTGAAGAAGCAAAGTCGACAGTTTTTGGCAGTTTGGATAATCAGGTACAGCAATAATGTTGTTATCCATGACCGACACCCACTCCACGTTTTCAATCCATTCCCTTGCCAATCGATTTAATTTCGTTGCAGATTTATTTACTAACCTTGGACCCTGCCTGGCGATCCTAATAGCCATATCCCTTACTAAATCATGCATCTTGACATAATCTGATCCAACACCCTCCAGCAAGCAAGCATCTTTAAGCTTTTCTAACACTGTGTACCCTTTATTGACTTCTTTTTCTCGATCTCCCACTTCAGTAATCAGCTCTTCTGCCATCCAGTACTCTCTAAGTTCTGCAGCCTCAATTTTGTGATCCTCGGGGTATACTGCACTATACAGAAAACAAGCTTGGATATGCTCATCTTTTAAGTGAAGATAGCTAAACTTCAGCCGGGCAAACACATCCTCCTCCATGCCAACAATTTCTGCCCTCGAGCTTTGTAATTCTTCCAGTGCATTTTTCCATAGTCTTTTATCATGAATTTTCCTCATGGCTCGTCCCACCGTGATAATTGCAAGTGGCAATCCACCACAGTTATCACACACTGCCTTTGCTATAGGTTCAATCTCATCATTCTGAATCTGACCCGATTTGCTAGTGAACAAATCCCATGATTCATTCTTGGACAAGAGTTCAACTTTAATTTCCTTTTGGGTTTCCATTCCACGACAAACTTCCATTAGACGAGTTACAGTTACTAACTTGCAACCATTATCTATGGTTGGTTGTGGGATACCAACCTCTTCTAAAGAAAACTTCTGCCACATGTCATCTAAGATGAGAACAAACTTTCTTCCTTGCAAATGCTCAAGCAGCCTTGTGGATCTCCATATCACATTTTCATTTTCCGAGACTTCCAAATTTGTAGCATTTGCAATATCTATTTGTAATTTCTCCACATTAAACGGTTTTGAAACATTCACCCAGATGACCCTATCAAAGATCTTCGAATCGATTAACTTGTTATATACATGCATCATAATAGATGTTTTTCCAACACCCCCCATTCCATGAACACCAATCTTACTTGTATTCACATCTGTCAATAGTTTCCAAATCGCCTTTGAAACTCTGTGAAAAGTTTTATCACCTACTAATCCAGTTGTTGGCAGGATTCTCCCACTATCTGAAAGCGAATCAACAAATAGCCCATTTGAAAATACTCCTTTAGCATGAAGTTCGCGCACTTCGTTGATTCTCTTCACCATAATTTTACTCAATCTATAACGTGAACGATAATTAAGGACACATCCTTTCATACACCTCTGAATTTCAGTTTCAATGCTCTGAACTTCAGCTGCAAGCTTCTCGACGTTTTTAAGCCACAACTGAATCTCACTTTTTAGCTTCTTTCTTTGGTTCACTATACCATTGTTTATTTCGGCTTTTAAATCATTTTGTTTACTAGTTAGCTCTTCCATATCACAGTGCAACATCTTCACTCTTTTGTCAAAATTTCTTGAATAAAAGCAACACGTCTCAAGAGGTGTCAATAACAAGGAAATAGCCGTCAGGCTACTTGAAACAATGTCCATACTCCCTAGATAAAAAAGGGTATAAAAACATAAGTAGGAACAAAATCTACTAATAAGAGACTTTGACAATCTAACCTTCGGTACACATACATTTATCGTAACATCAAACTCAGACACACGACAAAAGTCTGTTGCTACACTTACCGCCTACAACATTATACTAAGCTGCTTACTTATGAGCTTGTGCTTGTAAGAAGATAATCAGTTTATTAGAAACAACTTACTTCACCCTAAGAGCAAACTTTTGAATCACTAAGAAAAATCCTCTTGAAAAAAAAAAGCAATCTTGAACTTGTTATCAAAAACAACTTATAAGCATAAGCACTATTTTTTTATTAAAGCAATTGAAATTGATTATCTGCTTTTAGCAAGTGCACTTAAAATAAGCAATCCGAAACCAAAGAAATACAAAGAGCTGCTGTGGATAAGTTGTTCTAATTGATTGTATTGTATTGTATTTGTATCCACAGAAATTGAGACAAGAGTGTAATATTGCTTTAATTTATAGACAAACTTCAGGGCCACATCAATTCTTGAAAAAAAAAATAAAGGAACAAACACAGAATAAATAGTTACCTGTGCAGGTGACAAGCAGCTTGAATTATGATTATGAAAAGCAAAACATAAGTTACACTGTTTTTCGAACTTAGATATTGGTACAACTCTTGCCACTCAAAAGACAAACTGCTTATATGAGATTGTTAAAAGTTTCTTTGATGAAAAGAAAACATGAAGTCAAAGTCAACCCATCAAGTCAACTTTTACATAGATCATTTATATTTTTCATACAACTTGAACACTAAATTAAATTATGTTACATCAGCCCATGCTGACTTTTAAGCCAACAAATGCTATCTGTGTCGACTTAAGTTAGTGACTGCATTACGATTTGGTAGCTGCCAATGATTACCGATAACTTCCTGGAAACCGTTTCGAGGATTGTAACTGCTATTTAGTTCCAGAATATGTAATCTACATACATGATACACAAACATGCACTTGTGATTCTTGAGCACCTGGATCCTTGATTTTGTGCGTAAATCATGAACTTGATACTATACATATACAAGTCGAGTTATCAATCAGATAATCACCCATTTATCAATGAACCTATAAAAATCAAGTTTGCATTCACGGAAACATCTTACTTCTTATCATAGCAACCTACTTTACGTTACCAACATATACTAGTACTGTATTATGTAACCTCATCAGTCAAGTTACATGGCTTTGCTAGAAAGCGCAATCCAGTCATTTTCTATGGATAACCACATCAGCAATCCACAACGCGTACACACAAGTATAAAATCATCAATAACGAGATAAGAACCAAATCTGTAATTGAGAGTGGCAGAGGAATAACTCTGTTAGAAAGTACATACAACTACAGTGTAAAAGTAAGTAGATTTCATTGCTCTAACAAAACAACGCTCATACGCGTGTCAATGCAACCAGCTAAACGTCGACTTCAATACTCATGTGTTAAAGGGGTACACAAGTGTATACAATTCAATATTAATTTTCTTGCAAATTAGTGCTTTCCAACAGTATTTGTTGCTTGAAATGAATAGCATCTTTTGGGAACTATACTAAGTATCTGATTAACCTTTCCGTCTAACGAAGATAAAGAGATTTTGACCAAGTTAATTCACTACATATCACACGAGGAAAAGTTTCTGCAAAACCTACAATTGTGCAATTTACAAAATTCAATTACACACAATATTTCTTGAATAGTTTTATTTTTGTAATGTTATTCCCCATCATCCCAGTAGCGCAGAATGAATCTCTTATCAGGTACATATCCTTCATCTGTCAAATGCCGAAATAAAACTAACAAAATCGCGAAAATGGCCTCAGTTTGTGGGTGCATACGATCATCAACAACAAAGCTATGTACTCGTTTGTTCATCTCAATCCAACTCGTCCCTGTATCCTTTGCCACCCTTATATTCTTCATTGTTCTTATAGTTTCAGCTCTCTCTTTCCATTTTCCTTTTGATGAATAGATGTTTGCCATCAAAATGTAAGGCACAGGGTTATCTGGTACAGCCAGGGATATTTGGGTGGCTGCATACTTCCCCATATCTGAGTTACCATGAAAGCTACAAGCACCTAACAATGCTTGCCAAAGTTGTACATCTGGCTTTACAGGTAGTCCTTCGATAAAAGATTTGGCTTCGTTTAGAAGCCCTTTTCGTCCTAGCATATCAACTACACAAGCATAGTGCTCCTTTCTTGGAACAATTCCGTAGTCTTTCTCCATAGATTCAAAGAATTGCATGCCTTTACTAACTAAACCTACATGACTGCAAGCGTGAAGCAAAGATAGAAAGGTAACGTCGGTTGGTTTTATACCTTCTTGTCGCATTTCTTCATATATTTGAAGAGCTTTATAAGCATTACCATGACGAGCATAAGCTGCAATCATAGAATTCCATGAGACCGAGTTTTTACTAACCATTCTTTCAAAGAACTTGATTGATTCCTCTAATTCACCACACTTGGAGTACATGTTGATTAGCCCATTGCTAACAAACTGATTCGAACCAAACCCTTTTTTAACAACCAAAGATTGAATTTGCTTACCAAAAGCCAAGGAAGTATCGCCACCAAACACTCCTAATATAGCAGAAACCATGTTTGCGTCAATCTTGATTCCTTCTTTCACCATTCTCACGAATACTTGAACAGCATCTTCCTCGCATCCATTTTGTGCAAAACCAGCTAAAATCACTGTCATGGAAACCTCGTCAGGAGCTTGAGCAGACTCGAATATCTCCCATGCTTCTTTCATACCACCACATTTAGAATACATATCCATTAGTGCACTTTCTAAATGCAAATCCAAATGCATACCTAATTTCAAAACAAGCCCATGTATCTGACACCCTACTTTAAGTAACTGCAAACCAGAGCACGCCATTAGAGCACCCAAGTACGTCAAAATATTAGGAGAGACTAACCCTCGACGCATTTCCACAAACACTTCCAAACTTTCTTCACAATACCGATTCTGCACGAGTCCAGAAATCATCGCTGTCCAAGTAACCACATTCCTATCAATCATCTCTTCAAAAACCCGCCTTCCTGAACTAAAACACCCACTACCAAAATACGCCGTTATCAAAGCATTCCCAACACTAATTTCTGGCTCATACCCATAAAGGATAACCAAAGTATGAATCATCTTACAAACATTCAAAAACTCAAATCCTTCACAAACTGATAAAAGCGTAGTAATAGTCCCGTGATCAAACCGATCATCAGAAAACCCATACATCACTTTAAAGTACCCAAACCCATCATTAAAAAACCCTTTCCTGAAAAACCCAGAAATGATAGTGTTCCAAGAAACAGAATCTCTCAGAGACATTTCATCAAACAACTTGCAAGCATCATTCAAAAACCTGCATTTCGAGTATACGAACAAGAGGGAATTCCAAATAGGAAGATTGTCAACTGGGGGGGCTTTGATTAAAGTGGCATGGGCTGAAAAACCAAGATTGAAATAGGATTGTTTCGCAGAAATGGATAAAAGACTGCATAATTGTTGTTGGTTTAGAATGAGATTATTGGGTGATGATGAAGAAATGGAATTCAAAGACAATAGCCATGAAGAAGGCAGATTGTTGCAGGTTGTTGTTGTTAATAGTTTCCTGAAAACCCATGTTCCACTCATCCATGAAAACCAGTTTTAACTGTCAAAAATGATACTACTAATTATATAGAATTTTTATTTTTATATAACATACTTTTCGAATGTTAACTTACTAGTTTAGTGCGGCCCCGTCCATTGTAAACGGTTATTTATTTATGCTCAGTTTTTTTTTTTAAAGAAAGGAAATGAAAGGAAAAGAGAAAATTGAAAAAATGCATTCTTTTAATATTTTATGAAAAGAAAAGAAAGAGGAGTGGAGGAAAAGTGAGCCTCTTTTTAAATCAAAAGTTTCTGGCCAAATATGACATGATTGTCAAGGAAAAGTCTATGGTATATTACTAAATTACTAATCTACCATCT
>JANDBE010000028.1:21442789-21453195 GCA_024320915.1 Erigeron philadelphicus
AAATTCAAGGACTTTAATTAGAAAGGTACTCAAGTTTTATTCAACTGGGATAATATTAATTTCAGTTGACGAGCGATCTTAAACTCTACTCACATTTAAACAGAATCCATTCTAAAAAATATCGGGTATAAAGGAAAACGAAAAACTACAGAATGAAGTGAAAGATGTACTAGAAGTTGTGAAACACCGATTAGAAAGCATCACATCACCTTCTTTCCCCACTCACCTTAGAAAGTCTTGCATCCACCATCTCTCCTGCATTGTTGCACCGTCAGCAACCCCACCTCCACTTCCAACCTCCGGCCACCATACTCAGCCATCGTATATTAAATATTTTAATTTTAAAAATAAAATTTACCAATAATTATCTATTATGCCCACATTGTACGGACACTATATACAAAATCCTAATGATAACAAAAACTAGTATACTAATTTATTTATTTTTATATTTTTTGTAAAATGAAAATGTTAGTTGTTAGCTCTTAGTTTTTACCAAATTATTAATTAAACGTCAATGCCCAGGTTTGACCTGGGACCTCCAGAGAGGCAAAGCTCCCACTTTCCCCTTTGACCACTGGACCAAGAACTCATTGACAACTAAGTATATTATTAGCATTAGTAAAGTAATATTATTACTATTATTATCATTATTATAATATATACACAAAAATAAAAATTAACAAACATAAATCCTGTATCTATGTTATATATACAACATAAAAAAGAAAAAGATAGAGATAGATAGATAGAAAGAAATGCATACGTTCCAGGAATGGCTGCCGGAATCCAAGAAGGATGGGAAGAAGAGGGTGGACGAGTGGTGGTGAGCTGAATTCCGGTGAGTTGAATGTCGGTGGATCGAGCTGCTATCCATCCTTCTTCTTCCAAAACCTTCTTCCCTTGTTCTTCTCCCATTCTTCTTCTTCAACTTCACTTTCTTTATTTCTTTTTTGATTACAATTGACTATATATATACATTATCATATAATATAAATATAATAATAATATATGAAACAAAAGATTCTTTGGTTTATCACAATTGGGGAATGCTAATATTTAGGGATTCCTGAATCGAATAATAATAGTGTGCGTGTCTGTGACTGTGTTTGTCTGTCGGTTAACGTTGTCTCTTACTGGTGTAGGGACGGACCATTTAAAGCCCCCTTTCTTTCTTTTGTTGTTGTTTGTTGTTCATGTTTAAAATTTGTTTTAGTTAGTTGGCTGATTTCTTACATAAACGCGCCAAACTTTTTAATTTTTTTAACTTAAACATATAATTTAGAAGCAGGCAGTAACTACTAACTAGGTTATAATGAAACGGGTCCAACTCAAACTTTGTAGTTATGGGCTGTTCGGGTTCAAACCCACAGGTTCAGAATTGTGTAACTTTAAAGAATTTGAATATATAAAGTCGCAATATTGAACCGAACCCAAATTTACAATTAAAAAAAACAATATGTTATTTATTGTGAAGAAAATTTTCTCATTATTAAGAGCTATAGTTGATTGACATAAACAATAATGATATTACCATCAATGTGTTAATGTGTAAAGATTTTTCCAAGTTATCTCAACTTAGAAACGTAAAATTAAAAATATATATATATTAAACTTTAGATTTGAATTAAAAGGTTAAGATTCAAATGTATAATTTATTTTAATTTTACCCCTCAAATTATCAAGTGATAACTTGAGAGAATCATCACCCCTCAAATTATTTAGTTATTTCAGATTGACTTTTTCACTATATTTCCTATAATCACATTTTATCCGAGTGGTTTGAAGTCTACAGACCCTAAGGATTGAATGTTAAAAGTAAAAAAACACATACACAATCACACAGATAAACTTCGCTTTCCTCAATTTTTCTTGGTACTTGTATTTCATAATTGGTTTTCCATATGCACATTTTATTTCTGTTTCAAACAAATGGGGTAGATAACATGCATATTGAAAAAGGAAAAAGAAAATAATCGCAGGGCAGCCTGTTATGCAAGTGTTGATATGTTGACGGTCCAAACTAGTAATGATCCTCACAATAAGTTGGGACCAGGCTGAATAACCAACAGACCGGGTCACGATCACTCTTTAGAAAAGCCGGTCCTTCATGTCCTTTAATCAGAAATCAACATACCCTCACTTAGGCTCACTATCATAATCACTTGGTATGTGGTTTATACTACATCCTGAACCATCAGATGCTAAATTAATCAATATGATTTTGTTATCAACTGAACATATTTGCAGAAAGAATGTTGCTAGTATGAAGCCAGGTTAAATATGTAGTTCAACGAGCCCCTACCCAAGCACCCTGTTCTATATACACATGACATAAATGACACATCCAACTTATTGTATAAACATGCATAAAAGATAATGCTACAAACACTTATAATTTTGCAACTGGACGTGTGTTATTCCATAGCCATTCACGTGCGGTCCCATCCACCAATGAGGAAACCTGTAAGAAATTTTAAGTAAATTACTAATCCACAAACTGGAATGAAAAAACTGTAAGCACTACTAGTATAGTCAATTTGCCAGACATGATCTTAATCGGGGAGGAACACAGATCATATATATTCGATAGCCAAGTGCCAGATTTTGCATTTAGATGTTTTGACACATGTTCAACCATATACTCATATAGACCATCTTAGTTCTGATCCAAAATAAAGAAAGACCATCTTTCTCTTAACCTTTTTTACAAAGTAATTCTCATTATTATCGACATATTCAATACTCGAAAGTAATAAGTTATCAGTCTCATATACCACACGTCATGGTACATTGTACTTGAGTCTTTCTAACAATAATCCAAACATGAAAAATTACACTACAAACCCCTCAGCATCGCTCCTTAAACTGGCTACTTTGTACATTACGATTCCGTTTAATATGATCAATATATAATCATTCATTTTGCATTTCATGCTTAAAATTGAAAAATAAACAAAGGCCAATCCTACTTCAGCAGAATATTTTGCAAGTAAATCCCACTCCATATCTAGCAATTTCATTATTGCATATGTCCAACTTACAAGTCAACTGCCCATCATTGTCATTACATTATGTAAATAGCCTAAAAGTTATGATACAGCAAGACATTGGCCTACAACATGGTCAGTCACATATCACAATGTCATAAGACTAGAGTAAAAAACTGTTGGTAAATGTTTATTGTTTCAAGCCTGTCGTGTATTTTTCATTTTTATGCTTGAAATTGAAAAATAAATAAATGCCAATCCTACTTCAGCATAATATATTGCATGTAAATCCCACTTTATTACCTTTTAACAATCGTGTTATGTGATTTGCCTTCAGCATAATTCTTTAGACTTGTAATGCAATAAAATTTTATCCTAACACCATATTGTCAATAAGAAGATACAAATTTCTTAGGCATTGTTTATGGTTTCAACTCGGGTCATATATTGTTATCTAGAAAAAATGTCAATTCTACTTCAATCTAAATACTAACTATACTAATCAACATTAAAAATAACAAAAATTCAAGAGCCAGAAGAGAAAGTAACAATAATGACAAAATATTGTCATCTCTATAACTCTATATTTGTGATAGAAGGGACATGAAGATTTACCTTCTCCCAAACTTGTGAATGATAATCATTAAGCCAATCAATCTCAGCGGCAGACAATAAGGTTAAGTCAACCAATTTAGTCTACAAAATGAGATTTGAGTTAGTACGCATGGAGTTAAGTCACAACCAAACACATTTTTTCATAAAATACAGTAAGAGATGGATAAATATGCAACCAAAATTGAATGGAAGCTGGATGATTTACAAAAAATACAAAATACAAGTTACACACCTGTATAGGCACAAAAGTGAGCTTCTCAAATCCAATATAGGTAATTCCTCCAAAACGATTAGGAGTGTCTATCTCTTTGACAAATAGGAGATTCTACATGACACAAGTTCAATAACATTAATGTAATCTATTAACATTGCACAAAGTAAACTTTCATTACTTGTATAATCTGTTAAGGTGCAGACACCTCGATTCGAATGCCAAAAGAATGGTCTTCATAATAGCCTGGTTCATTGCTGATAATCATGCCTTTAAGCAAGGGAGTCATATTGCCAAATCGGAAGCTAACACTTTGTGGACCTTCATGAACATTTAATGCAGCTCCCACCCCATGCCCAGTTCCTAATACACAAGAGACAGGAAGATATACTAATAAGAAATACTTGCATTTGATCATATCGTATGCAAAAACTAAAGAAGTCGTGTAGAGCAATATTACCATGTCGGTAATCAAGTCCAACTTTCCAAAGGGAAGAACGTGCGAACGCATCCAGTACAAAACCAGGAGTATTTTCTGGGAACACTGCTTGGTCAAGAGCTATATGGCCCTGCAATTGTTTATGTACACAACCGCTTGATCAAAAAAGATCATTTCAATGTTTAGATTGATTGATAAATGATAATGATAATTAGTTTAGTTAACTAAATGACAGCCACAACAATTATCTAACAGTTTTGAAATAGCAGATTTAGAATTCACCAAAACAAATTATTAGTCGAGTTTAATTTTCAAATGAACCATATTGAACTCTGTTAAGGGAACGAGGGAATAATAGAACAAGTACGCAAGAAGCATGGAGTCAGAACCTGAAGAACTCGGGTGAAGCATTCTTTTTGTCGTTCAGAAGGTTGGCCAAAATGTACTGTCCGGGTTATGTCAGTTGTCCCATCAAGATATTGTGCCCCACTGTCTAGCAGGAAGAGTTTTTGTGTATCCACAGTGCTACAGCTATCTGGTTCTGCTCTATAATGTATAATAGCACCGTTCGCACCAGACCCTGTGAGCTCAAAGTAGACTTTTTTACTCATGAAATTCTAACAAGATATATTAGGCTGCATTTAGTTACAGAACTTTTTTCTAATTTGCATTCTCAGTTTTCAATGAAATGAAAAACGCTTATTATTGCTAGAAAACCTAAGAAAGCTTTGAAAATGCATGTAGTTGCAAGTTTGGAAAACACAAAGAGTTTCCTATTTCTGAAATGGAAAATATTTAGAAAAGAAAACTACAAGAATGAGTTTTCCAAGGGACAGATATAAGTTGGAAAACAGAGTTTTCTGTTTTCAAAGAAGATTATTTTGGAAAATTCACATTTGAATATGTTTTCTGTTCTCCAAGTTTCACTTAAAAAATTTTCTAGAAAACTCTCCTAGTTTCTTACAATTAAACACACCTTTAGGAATCTAAAGAAATTAGCTTCAGGAGTCCTTGTATCAGAAGGGAATTAAATTTATACACAAACACATCGACAACGAACGAAGCCAAAACATTAGAGGGGTTAAATAGGAAGATACTGAGCATACCACTAATAGTATCAAAGCTAGTATCAACAAAACCATCTTGGCTCGCACGAAACTCAAGAAGTTTGTCTGCAACTTCAACTTCTGTGAGTACCACATTTTTATTCATTTCCTCCTCCAACCATGACCAAAACTCGGTAAGAGCAGCTGCATCCCTGATACAGAAATAATCAAATTGACGTGCCTAGTAGATCAAAAGCCATTGATTAATGTTGGCCTATCCTGTGTACAACTCTAAGTGAACTATCACTTCTATAATATCTTACTTTTTGCACATCAAGGCATATACACTGCATAACTAAAAGTTACCAACTTTACAATGAAATAGTATCTTATTACCTAAGGTGAGAATTACGCATCCCTTCTAACTCAGCATGATTTTTCACTGCTTTAGCTAGAGACACCGGAGAGCTCTTACACAATACACTTGGTGCACCAGATAAGTTCTTTGCTTTGCTTTTACTACCAACATTTTCTAAATATTTATCACATGCGGTTGCATATGTGCTTGCAATAGCAGCATTAACTGATGCTGTGTCCAGCCACAGATGGGCCCCTCGAGCAGCTAAGCTGAAGGAGAAAACATGGTCAGTTAAAATAGCATTATACTAAAAGACTGAGGATGCAATTTCCAAAATACTCGTATATAAGATCAGTAGAAATGGCAAATTGTACAGGTCAAACAGGTTTGGTAACGGGACTAACGGGTCAAACTAGTAATGTCTGTATAGGTTGGTTGACCTGAAACACTTACTATGCAAAAAAATTTATATTTTAGATAAAAATTGTGCATCAGATATATTATTTCAGTTGTAATCTGTTTTTATATATACATCAAGAGACTTATACAATTAAAGGACACTTAGGGTAACATCCAATAAGTTCAACCCAAATTTCTTTTCAGCTTTTTTTTATTTTACATGTTTGGCCCACTAGACACAATAATAGATTATATAGCCAAAATCAACCCATTCATAAGTAAATGGGTAGAATAGCCACCTCTAGAAATGAAGATATCTTCATAGCCAAACTAACCTTTCAATTTCAGAAAGAATGGACTCGTATGGTCTTAACCCTACACCAGCTTTTTTCAAGTAGTCCATCACTTCAGGAGTCACTTTAGAGTTGTCTACAAACAGTTTTGCTGCATTAATCTCCACTATCAAGTATGCATACATAACAGGAGAATGAGGAACGTCATTTCCTCTCTGCAAATATATTTGTATTATTAGCATAACACCAATAGCATAGCAAAGAAAACAAATCTATCAACAGTTCAACACAGATAGGAAATCATTACCAAGTTGAGTAGCCACGCAATTTCATCGAGCATAGAGATAACAATTGCAGATGAACCAGAGTCAGCAAGTTCTGACCTTAGATTAGATAGTTTAGTTGACACATCTACACCAGCATATTTAAGGTCATGCAGTCGAATTGGTTTGCTTGGAGGCAACGGCCTTGCTTCTTTCCAAACTTCATCCACAAGATTAACATCATATAAGTACACCAATTCATGATTGCTTTTAGCAACAGTTTCCTTCAATTCATTTACAGCATCAGAAGAAAAAAGAAACTGCTCCCTTCACAAATACAAGAGAAGGTGGCATCAGACACAAGTATAGAAACTATTTCAAGCTGACTTATCATGCCAAATTAAGATAAGATCATATGCAACCACACACTAATAAGTATAGTAACAATTTCACAATACTACCAAGAATCATTTAACATTAGTTTTTCGCAACACTCTAGGAGCACTGGACCCCTTGGAATAAAGCATCTTTACATATATATGTGCAACCGCTGTATGGAATAAAGTACTTTTTAAGTTCACATAAAATTGTATGTTGCATCTATCAGGGTGCAGTAGTTTTAAAAAACGATAAGAAATGTACTTCTATTACATAATCAAGATTAAGTTATATGCCTCTAGATATTCATCATGGTTAACAAAATAAGACATACCAAATCCCTATATTCCATTAAAATAAATTCACTGATTAATACAAAAAAGGGATAAGTATCCTGGAATGTAACAAACTTTAGCAAACGTTTATAGTGTGAAATAACTAAAGTTGTGTTCATTATATGTAATCATCTTTAAATAATGTTTATTGTATGTAAGAAAATGTATCCGACCAATCAAAAACTAACAAGTGGCAGCCATATATGGGTGCCTCGTATGCCTTCTTACATACAATAAACATCATTTAAAGATGATTACATACAATGAACACAACTTTAGTTATTTCACACTATAGACATTCGTCCAAAGTTTCTTACATTCCAGGATACTTATCCCTACAAAAAGTGATATCCACAATAGAAGGAGCGGGGGCAGTGGCCCCCTATAACCTTAAGCCAATCAATTAACTACAACTGGTACTTTTTCACTGATAAATTGAGTTTCTATAGAATTTTTATAAATGCCCCCAGTTTAATTCTTGGTGGCCCTCTTTGACTTGAAGCATCAGCAAAGACAAAAGTTCCATTTGATAATTCCCGCCCATAAGTTTTGCATTTTTTAGTTTCAATCCTTTGAAAGGTGCTTTTCGGTTGAGTTAATGTGAAAGTTTTCAACTTGAAAGTCACATAAGCTACATTTTTTTTAATCTATAATCAATTATGTTAAAAATATATTGTTTAAGAAAACTCAAATTTAGATGAAATTTACAAATATGATATCTGCAACGGACATGTCACATGCGAATGAATAAATAGCCATTTCCTTGAACTACGCTATTGCTATAAAACATGATAAAATTAGAACGTTGTATGATAAATATCATATTTACCCGACCCGTTTTAAGTAAATTCATTTTGACTTGTCACTCATCGCGCTCATGTTATAACCTTTTCTTTTCCAAGTCCCCTACACACCAAAATCTTGGATCCGCCTCTGGTAATACATGCCTTTATGGACTACATTGACTCACCATGATCCCAAGGTAATAGATTATCACAACCCTTTTTCCAGATTTACAAGTTACATCCAGCAACGGAAATGGTAAATTACACACTTAAGAGAGTTAAAACTCGTTTAAAAACAATATTTCTTTGTAGATTATTATGGAATCCAAAAGTTCAATAACAATTAATCGATTAAGATTTGCCTCTGTAAATTATATAACACTGATAATATTAAAAAACCATCCTTCAAATTTAACTTAAAGGATAATGTTATAAAGGCTGGGTTATCATAATCGTAATCCAAGATTACAAGTTCACCTACAAATTTGAAACTCATAAAGCTAGTGTGCATGTATTCAGGTTCAACAAATGGTATATCTACAAAACTTAAATTACACTGGAGGCTTAGAACAACGAATTCTGCTACTAGAGTTCAAAACAACAAAAATCCTGCTAGGTGAGTAATTAGGAGAAATTAACGTTCAAACAATGCTCCTAGTTGACATACTTGTGACTATTGTGGTAGCCAGAGCCAGAATCAGAAGATAGGCACTAAAGTGATCTTCATGGAGAGGGAGTCTAAAACTTTAAAGTGACTATTATATACTCCCTCCGTCCCGTTGAAAGTGTCCAGTTTTAAATTTTCAAAGTCTATCTTTTGCAAGTTTGACCTTAAATATCTTTTATCGGATTATATATTACTTGATGAAAGTTATAACCAATGAAAATACATCTAAACCTTAATCTATTCATATAATTTTCATCGAGCGTTATGCAATACAAATAAAAGTATATTTGGTCAAAGTTGTAAGAAAAAAACTTTGAAAAATTCAAAATTGGACACTTTTGATGGGACGGAGAAAATAATAAATAATAAAAAATGATATAATATGACATAAATATATCCAAAAGAGAAAATATAATTAGTAGCTTTATAAATTCTAGCCACTATCCAAAAAGGTAAAAACTATTTCAAATATAGCTTTATATAATGGGGATAACTTAGATGATGTTGCGTCATTTTGTTTAGATGATTTTGTTTTCACAAACCATAAAAAGTCACGAGACCTTTTTGACATGTATAAAAATTAATTTAAATGAGTTTATGAGAACAACGTCATCCAACCAAATATTAACATCATAAATCATTTTCCTTTATATAATTTAGTAGCATACCATAAAAAAACTAAAAAGTTAATAAAAAATTGGATATATAGTAGGAAAATATAAGCTGGAACATAGGTTAGTCCACACCAACAACAACGCCACTTCTTTTCCATTTCCCCTTTTTTCAATAAAACACACAGTGAGTGGCGGAGTGTGTGTGTGTGAACTCCAGCTACCACCACCATCTGCTGTTATGAGCTGCTGCCGATATGGATAACAACAACAATTGGCAGATCAACAAATGCGCTGCTTCCACGTGGCACCCCTCACCACCTGATTCTCGACCTCACCCACCATTTGATTCTTCTTCTAGAAACTCGGTATATATATATATATATATTTATATATATTATAATATATTACTTATTGATCTTCAAAGTTAGCTCATTTCTTATAGAATGTGTGTAGCTGAAAATGTGGATTAAAAAATAATATTGAAAAATATGTTTACTTAAGGAAGTTTGAACTTAAGACCTCTAGAAAAATAATATTCTTGAGAAAAATATTTGTTGAGATTTAGTAATGATTCACAAATGTAAAAAAGTAAGTAACACCTAATACCGTCTTCCACGGGGTTTGGGTCCCAATGCCTCGACGGTGTATGAGAGAGGTTGAGATGTAGACAGCCTTACCCTTACTAAAGGTAGAAAGACTGCTTCCATGTTCTACAATAGGTAGAAAAAGGACCTCCAACCTTGCTTGACATGAGGATCGAACCTTTGACTTCTGTCTCCAAAGACAAGGGTTTCAACCACTGATCCAACCCAACTGGTTTACTTGATTGATCTACACCGACTTAGCCTTGGGTTTGAAAGTTCATTACTTCATTTAAGTGGTCAAAACGTTTATGTGTGTCTATCTATATAGGAGCCTTGCTTTTCATATCAATTGAAGCTAACATCTTTTGACTTGGACTAGGGTTTAATTAATAATTACATTAATTATTAATAAATAATTAATAACTAATA
>JANDBE010000028.1:21528628-21550070 GCA_024320915.1 Erigeron philadelphicus
TGGTTAGTTAGATACATAGAATAGGTATTGGACCGTTGAATTTAGTTTCGGATTTACTTTAAATACGTATCCGTTATGTAAAGTAGAAGTACATTTTGGTATGTTTTAATGGAAATGCATAATTTTTGGTTGTGTTATATATGTATATATTTGTGAATGTATGTATAGGTGGGAAGGTGAACGAGGTTCCTGTGATTAGAGTGTATGGGTCGACACCGGCTGGTCAGAAGACTTGTTTGCATATTCATCGAGTAACTTTCTTATGCATTTACTCTTATTTTTCGCAGTTGTTGCCCCATTTATAGTTGCTGTTAGTGTTCTCTTTCCTTTAGGTGCCTGAGGACCAGTTGTTCAAATATTTTGAGTCAGTTTAGTTGATAAAGTTTATAATTTTTTTCTCAAGTCGAGAAACTGGAAAGGGTGTGTCTTGTTGCTGAAAAGTTTCTTTAACTTTGCGTTTTTATATTTTCTCATGAAAGTGAAAGTGCATTCATTTGTGTTCATTTTAAAATCTGGAACAGACGGGGAATTCCATTTACTGAATTAGAAATTAGTTATGAACTATAAAAGTGAGTTTTCTTGAGTGCGGTTATATAACTTAGAAAAAGGATTTATCTGTTTTTAGTGGAAAGATTATATTTGAAAATGTTTTCCCCTTTTCAGGTGCTACATGAAATTTTTCTGGAAAACAGTGACACCTTTTAACAACTAAATAGGGTCCAAATGTCCCACAAGATGGGAATTCGTCTGTAAGCTGGGTAACAATAAGGAAAGCCTAGATACAAGCGGGGGTGGATATCCATTGCTATCATAATACAACGAATTCTCGGGTTGTGGGCAGTCAGTCTGTTTAGAAGGTTAGTTTGTTGGACTGGTCCTTGGAGAAAGAGTAATCTTGAGTCTTAAGAACTCGACATCTATTGGAAATGCAACTGAGTGAGTGCAGTTGACACTCGATATTTATTTTGCTGATACAGAGGGCTGCTATCATCTGTTTGGTCATTTTTTGATCATTTATTCAGTATCACTTATCTTGATTTCAATGCAGGCTTTGCCATATTTATATGTTCCTTGTTCGGATATTGT
Source organism: Erigeron philadelphicus (assembly GCA_024320915.1). NCBI lineage: Eukaryota > Viridiplantae > Streptophyta > Magnoliopsida > Asterales > Asteraceae > Erigeron > Erigeron philadelphicus. The sequence continues at coordinate 21,529,715 of JANDBE010000028.1, forward strand.
TCAGCAACCAGAGTTGGAAGGTATTCCATATTTTCTCTTTATGGGTCATGTTTGTTAAAATACATTTTTCATCCGGAAACTCACTTGACCAGATTTAATGTTGAGCTATATGAATGATGAAGTTTATGATATGGGTTTTAAATTTTGACATTGCTTTTTGTTGGATATATTTATATAATGTTTCCATGATATGTGATAACATTTTGATCATATCATTAATAGTCTGTTTGATCATCTTTGGCTATTGTTCAGGTGATACTTGTGTGAGAGTGATATCTTATGCTCTTGAGAAGGCACTGAAGGTATTTGGTATGAGAAATGTGTATTTGCATCTTTTTCTGTCTAAGTGTATGTACTAATGTGATTTTTTTTTCAATTTTACAGCTCAAAGGTAGTGCTGGTCCAAAACGGCAGCATGTGCATGGCTGCAGTCTTGTCCGTGCAAGAAGGTTCTATGGCTATGATGCATCTGAGCAACTATTCGCAAAGCTCTACCTGTATCCATTGCTTTTGCCATTTAAATTCACATGCATGTGATTTGTAAGACATATATTATTTTCTGCATGTGTGCCAATTCTTGCAGCAAGGGAGAATTTATTGATCTTACATATGTTTCTTTACGCTGTTCTCTGATGCTCCTTAAGTATCTAAATCATGCTGCCCACTTATGTAAATTACTGGATGGGGCACGGTACTTTTCTTACTGCTGCTTTAGATCCTATTGATGGTTGCAACTATGATGCTGAGTCCATATTATTTCTGTTATGTTTCAAAAAGAAAGTATTCTGATCAACTCAAGAAGTATGACCAATTTTTGGAACTAAGTATTTATTATTTCATGGTTTCTTTTGTTAGCTCTCTCACTCTCTCTCTCTCTGTTAGTTTTCTCTCCTTTTTATAAGGAAATAACTAAAAATGACGAGAACTGAAGATCGTGGATCTGTGATCGTCTCTAATAGGATAAAATAGTTAAATTTTGAGTTTGAAAATCTTTTGTTTGTTTCTTAAACTCCAAAGTATAATGATCTCTATTCTTTTGAGTTATGCTATTGGCTTCTTGACATAGATCAAAGGTATCATCCACAGGATGTCTCTCGCGCAGCGAATCTTCTTTTGGTAATTATTTTTAAACTTCTATATGTTATTGCTGCTATGTATCGAGAGTTCATCTATTTTTTGTAATTCTAGCAGTGTTGGCCACTAATTAAAACAAAGTTGGTCCTTCATACATTTTATTGCTAACCTATTCACTGCTGGCATACTGTTTATTAGAGTGGTTCAGTTCTCGAGAAGAGTTTGCAGCCCCATGAATCACATATTCCATTTCTTCTCCAGTTCCTGGTAAACACATTTTTGCTAACAAACCATAGCATATGAAATGTTTTTCTTTGCTTATGCACCTGAATATTTGTTATTATTAGGTTTTTTATACTTAATTCTCATGAGATCATCATATAGTGTAATCTGTTTGGTAAAATATATTAACTTGGGTTTTTTATTGTTTCATCCTCTGATTTCTCTCAACATTTTTGTTGGTCAACATATGTAGATAGATTATAACTTGCATGGCATGGGGCACCTACATGTATCAAAGATAAAGTTCCGCCATCCAGTGCCGCAAGTTTGTACAAAGCAGAAACAGAAGACAAATTACGATCCCCAGCATAAGCAACTGACAAATAAGTCTTTTATAGTCACTGACTCTCAGGTTATTGTTGTAATGATGCTTAAGTTTATGGTTTTTCAATAGACACGAATGGGTTAAGCTGTATTAGAGGTGGAAAAAGGGCTGGGTTGGTCAACGGTTCCAAATGGGTTTTCGTCGACATGTATAATTTTTAATACTTCCCTATATGGATTGACCCATCATTACCATTAATCTGGCTATTTGAATTTGACCAACCCACCCAATTCGTCAGCTTTATTACTAAACTGGACGAAATCAGCACCTTTAATTTGAATGTACCATATACTCACTTGCTACTATTACACGTGAACCCGTCAACCCAGGCAGATTCAAGTGCTAATGTTTGTCTAGAGTCACCAATCTGGCTGTCATCCACTATTCCAGACACTTGGATTTGGCATTTCCCTAGTCAAGATCCAGAGTATAATCTTGCTAAACGTCAGAGTGTCTGTGAACTTGAGGGAGATTCTGCGATTGATGGTTAGTTCTGTTTTTAGAGTTTCTACAGTATTCTCATGGATTCTTCTAGGACATGCTATTGAGTAATGCCTGATTTATATGAATTTGATATATGGCAGATATTCTTAACCAGCAATCTAAGCTGTACTCATCACTGTCACAAACCCTTTCAGATGCTAGAATGGTTCAGTCACTCATTCCAATTTGGGAGGTATTAATCGATATATGTGAAGTAGTCTTATTCCCAATTGATCAAATGATTTAAGTTTCACTTAATTATATATTGTATCAGGAATTTGAGAAGACTGGAATGAATATGGAAACTATCTCATCTGATCCAGGAAAACCTAGCCCGCATAATGTTTTGAATACTTTGTCAAATAAAGCAGACTTTGAAAACAAACTATTGGAATTGTGCAATACAGAAAATTCTTCACCATGTACTCCAGTTAAGCCTAACAAAATGTTCTCACAATCTATAAGATCTTCCAGTGATGGAAAAGATATGGTTGAAAGGGGATATGACAACCTTGGAAAAGAAAGCATCAAACATTTACAGGCACCAAATCAAACCACACTTCTGTTATCACAAGATTCTCAATGTCGCTATACTGCCGAAGATCCTGAGGCTTTGAGGCTTCTAAACTGGCTAGCATCTTCTCAAGCTGCAGAAGATATAAACTCGGATGATGAACTTAGAAGGGAAACCATTTTAAGCCCAATGATGCCTGCAACTACTATTAACGAGGTGCTTGAAAAAGCTGATTTAGAATTTGTAAGTGCATCTCAACAAGAGTGTCAAGACATCCTTGATTCTGTTCAAGTTTCAGCAGATATAGAAGGTAAAGCTCAAAGTATAAGTAAAAATGAGTCGTCTTCTCATCTATTATCAATGAAAGAGATTCCTCTAGTTGATGGCTCTGGAGATAGTAAAATACTGATCCATCATACTGGCAAGACATCTAAGATTGAGAAGAGCAAAGAACGAGTGAAGCTTGCTTCTGGATCTACTGTTTATAGGAAACACAAAAGGAAGGGTCCCCAGTGGAGCTCTTTGCCGTTTGCTTTGTCTGAGAACATGAATGATGGTCAAACATCGGAGGTCAAAGGTGGTAGATGTGAAAGTGATTTGAAAACTGATACAGAAGCTTGTGCTGGAAGTACAAGTGTTGGATGCTCAGTTCGGGATCTTATGAGGAGAAAGCGTTGTAATCGGGGCGAGTCTCCAAAAGTTGAAATTAATTATGATGTAAAGGTTACACCAGAGGAGGAATGTAACAATACATATTCCTTTTCTAAACAAAGGAGCGATCAGCAAGATATCAGCTCTCCTACCGATTCCAAATCAGGGTGTTCTTTTTCTAGTGATCAGCAAGACATCACTCCTCCTACCAGTTACAACATGCTATATGGATCCCCTCCATTCAGTTCATCACCAACACTTACACCTGAAGGTTGTGCTCCTGCAGATGGATACAAGACTGAAAAAACAGGTCTTGTTCAGCACACCTATATCTTGGTTCGCTATGATTATAATTAAAGAAAATTTTTGTCTGTACTTGTTTTTTAACTTTAAACGTACTTATATAGAAAATATGTCATCTGAGTTGTGAGGGAAGTTTTCTAAGACGACTCGCGTTTTAGGTTATGAATTGTAATAATAAAAAGTTTAAGGTTACTTTTCAAAAAAAAAAAAAAAAAGTTTAAGGTTGACTTTTTCCAAATGATTGTTTCTATAGCCTGGGAGTGTTAATACTCAAAGTGTTTACAAAGTTTTATTTACGTTTTAGTATATGTCAACAAACTTGTTAGATAATTGAGACAAGTGGATGGCCAGTAGTGATGGTGGGTGGGTGCTTGGGGCTCGGGCGCTGACGATGAATGAACTCTAATGTTTGAAATAGAGATGATGGCTTTGAAGGTGTAAAAGATAACTAAAATCTGTGGGTTGATCTTTGGGATGGTTCATTTATTTGTATTAGTTGTCATGGGTCCGATCACAATCTATTTAGCCGGGTTAGATCAGTTAATTAATCATCCGATCCTAATTCAACCAATAGACACAACTGGAGCAGTTAGTTTTTAAGTTTTAAGGACAGCAAAGTTAGTTCCATAACTCTCCTTATATAAGGCATGTTTAACTTTGTTGCTGCTACCTTAAGCGAAAGTCAACACTTCTTGGGTGTGTTTGAATATACATGTCGTTCTCTACCATTATCGTAACTGCACTGTATAACTGTTTGTTGCAATTGTTAAGGTTTCTAGTTTTTGCAACATGTAGTTGATGATAAAGGCACTGATGAGCAGCCTTCATTCATTGATGAGAATGATGAAGAAGATAAACATCCCAAGTCTATAATTGATGGCTCCATTCGTCATCAAGGACAAGGCATGGGTGCGCTTACAAACTATCTTAGTGATGGCTCCCACCTGTACATGTTGACACCTGCAATTTCACCTCCATCAAGAGATGATGTTAATAAATGGCTGCTTCATGATGGTATTGGTTCATCCATCTTTTGATGAAAGTTTGTAGTTTAGGAAATATTCTTATCTTGATTTTATGGTATCAGATGTCTCGAGAGAGAATATAAATGCATCAGTAGAAAAATCTTCTTCACCAAAGGGTAAAGCCATTTTGCAGTTACCATCTTTAGGCTGGCATAATATTACAAAGACATATTAATTGTTTGGTGCATGCAGGTTCTCTTCGCCATGACATGGATTCACAAGATTTTTCTGTTAAGCCTGTCATGGACTCAGGCTCAACATCTAGCATTAAACCTCATCTGGATCATGTGAAGGAGTTTGGCCTGGAACGCCATGTTATGAAACCAAAAAAATGTTCTCCTGGTATGTCAGCAATATCACAAGATATCTCTCAGATATCGGGTCCTGAAGGAAAGAAACTGACTCCTTTGAGTCAAGCGGGCTTTAGGGATCCTGCAAGTATTGGTGCAGGACAGCAGCTGACAACTTTTAGCATAGAGGTTCAATTATTTTCTTTTAAATATCATTGTATAAAATTGAGACATAGCCCCCTTGTTTGCATCAAGGAATAAGTGAATCAATGCAGAAATCTTATGGAAGGGTCACTCTCATTATAATTTTGCATGAAGTGTATACTATCAAAATTTGTCAAAATACGGTGGATAAATAGAAATGACAGTTATGTCTGACTTATAGAATACTTATTGACAGGTCCAAGCAGATTCTAGGGGAGATCTGAGACCCGACCCACGATTTGATGCCGTCAATTTCATAGCAGTTGTTATCGAGGAAGATGATGAATTTGCAATCAATAGCTATGTTCTCTTGCGCAGTGAGACGACAACTGTTAGAAGGTGCACCATTTTTATTAGTTCTCATTTACTTTAGAATTAGATGCATAAAAGACAACGGAAACTCATCATACATGAAAAAGTTATTTTGTCGTTGGATGACCAACCTATTGTCTTAAAGTTGAAAAAGGTATTCTTTACCTGAAAAGAACGGAAGTTCATTTCGTTTAGTCCTTGAACATGAAAATCATTGTATTAGGAATTGAGCTTTCAGAGAACACTATACTTATGGATTGAGGTTGTTATTCACACCGTAAACAAAACATGTACCAAAAATTTCAATGCTTTTTAAATAATACATAAACTTAAACTCAAAATTAAATAATAGATGCATACGAAAATTAACAAACTTGAGATTCCATGCGTTTTTATGAAGGTGATGCATTGATGTTTGTTATTTATGATTAATAAAAGAGAAATATATGTTGGTTTTAAATTCTGGTTTTTGGGGATTGATTTTGTGTTCTTGCTTACTTGCTTATGATATGAAAAATGGATCAGTTTTTGGTGTTTATGATGTATTTCAGTGATGTGACATCAAATTTGCAGCCATCAAACCAGTTATGTTACATTGTTATTAATTAGTTTTTTTTTAAGATTCTTTAAGCTCAAGGATTACAACATAAATTTGAGTTTGAGTTTTATTGATATCTATGAAAGAAACTATTGGATTTCAAGTATAGTTCCTTCATTATTTTCTTTTTTAATGTTTATGTGCTATGGTTAGTTTTCCAGTCACATCAGGATTTCAAGTATTGTTTTTGAAAGTTCAGCAGTTTTTTAGAAAACACCAAGGTCAACTACAAATATGAAAATTTGAGCAAAGTGCTTACTGTATTGTAACATTTATTATGTTTATGCCCAGTTAATTAAAGGGAATAACTCCAGTGGTTTGTATTCAGCTTTTTTAATAAGCACTGGCATCCATTTTTCTGATATTTTTCTACTTCTTACATGGACTTTAACTGAACAGAAATCTGGAAGGTATAACCGGTTGCAAATTAATAGTTTGCACCCAAGAGAAGCATTTGTTCAGTGAGTTCGTGAAAATTATATGCTATCATGATCCAGATATTCTAATGGGCTGGGACATTCAAGGTGGTTCACTTGGTTTCTTAGCTGAAAGGGCTGCATTTATTGGAATTGGATTGCTTAATGAAGTATCCCGCATACCATCTCAACCTATTTTAAATCCCGGATTTTTAGATACTCCAGATAAAGAAATGATGAGTGATGTGATCCCTGAATTAAATTCTGAAAAGGATCTGCCAAACGAAACAATAATTGAGGATGAGTGGGGCCGAACTCATGCAAGTGGTGTCCATGTAGGGGGTAGAATTGTTCTTAATCTTTGGCGGCTCGTTCGTAGTGAGGTTAAGCTTAATATGTACACAGCTGAAGCAGTGGCAGAAGCAGTTCTTAGAAGAAAAATTCCATATATTCATTGCAGAACACTGACAAAGTGGTTTGCTAGTGGTCCTGGAAAAGCAAGATATCGTTGTATAGAGTATGTGTTGGACAGGGCAAGGTTAAACTTTCAAGTGATGAACCAACTTGATATGGTATGTGGGAAATTGGTTTATAAGCATTTCTATGTCAAAACCTTTTGAACTTGACTTATTGCAGTATCACTTGTATTCATGCAGATAAACAGGACATCTGAGCTTGCTCGTGTATTTGGTATCGATTTCTTTTCTGTTCTTTCCAGAGGTTCTCAGTACCGTGTGGAATCTATGTTAGTGAGATTGGCGCACACACAAAATTATCTTGCAATTTCTCCTGGAACCCAACAGGTTTTCACTCAACACACTTCTGTCTAATTCAAAATCATTGATGGCAGCTCTCTTTTCCTTTATCCTTCATCTTTTTCTGAAAATATCTTTGTCAACTAGGTTGCATGCCAACCTGCTATGGAATGCTTGCCACTTGTTATGGAGCCTGAATCTGGGTTCTATGCAGATCCAGTTGTTGTTTTAGACTTTCAATCTCTGTATCCATCAATGGTCATAGCTTATAATCTCTGCTTCTGTACATGCCTTGGAAAGGTCACACCTTCAAAGCCGAATACACTTGGTGTTAGTTCATATACACCAGACCCAAATGTTCTGCGTGAATTGAAGAATGAAGTGCTACTTACTCCCAATGGTGTAATGTATGTGCCTTCAAAGGTAGTGAATTGAGCAGATCTACTCTTCAGATATCTTTTGACTTGTGAGAAAGGAAATGAGTTGATTGTGTTATGCGTTAATTGATTCTTACAACTTCTGATATACTACATATAAATATAAATTTTTGTATCTGTCTCATTCAGGTCCGAGAGGGTGTACTACCTCGGTTACTTAATGAAATATTATCAACACGAATTATGGTTAAGCAGGCAATGAAGAAGTTGTCTCCTTCTGATAAAGTACTTTATCGGGTACCATCTCACTTTTGATCGTAGCCGAATTTTCTTTGTACTTCAAGTTGCTATTTATAACTTATAAGCTCTAGAATATGTTCAACTAATTATGAAAACTTATTGGAAGTCAACTTACATGTTTTAGTTTCTGTCTCAGATTTATAATGCAAGACAGCTTGCGTTAAAGCTAATAGCAAACGTGACGTATGGGTATACAGCTGCTGGTTTTAGTGGTCGCATGCCTTGCGCTGAACTGGCAGACAGTATCGTTCAGTGTGGTCGTAGAACACTTGAAAATGCAATTATACTTGTGAACACACATGATAAGTGGAAGGCCAAAGTTATATATGGCGATACTGATAGGTATGTTGTTTGTCCAACCCATTTTTAACAATGTTGAAGTTCTGTAATGTAAATCATATAAAATGTTTAGTTTTGGTAGTCGATTGCTGGCACCTGTGGCAAATAAATCTTGTTATTTACGTTGTTTTCTATGGCATAGCTCTTGGTTTTTTAAAAAGCAGGTGCCGATTTCACCTCACTATAAATGAGTCCTTTTTTATGCTTATAATTATATCTCAATTGAGCGAAATAATATGTTTTTTTTTAGCTAAAAGGGATGTGCAAATAGGAATATAGGATCTAATGGGGTGAGTTCATCCAAAGTCTAAATTTAGTGCATACAAGCTACTATCTAGTTCTATTGAAAGATTAAGCTTATTAATGTAAATATTATTGTAATCATGATGAGCACATACAACCTGTTATCCAATTCACCCTCCAATCCATCTTGTCATCTCATTATTTAAAGTCTAATACTCTAACATACTAGCAATATGTTATGCAGCATGTTTGTGCTCCTCCCAGGACGTTCTGTGAGTGAAGCCCACCAAATTGGAAACGAGATTGCATCGGCAGTAACCAAGATGAATCCTAATCCAGTGGTATTGAAAATGGAGAAGGTCTACCATCCCTGCTTTCTTCTTACAAAGAAGAGGTATGTCGGGTATAGTTATGAAAAGCCTGACCAGGTCAAACCGGTCTTCGATGCTAAAGGTATCGAGACAGTACGAAGAGATACGTGTGCGGCTGTATCCAAGACGATGGAGCATTCATTGAAAAACTATTTTGAAACTCAGGATATTAGTAAGGTCAGCTGCAGCATCACCACTAACATTTATCCATCATTTACCAGAGTTTTCTGTTACAAGAATTGATTTTTAGATAGGTCTATGAAGGTTCTATTCTATATCTAAGTGGTCAAACAGGTTTCTAAAATAAATTTTTTTTTAAGGGAATGGGAGACAGGTAAAAAGTTTCCAAATCTTCTTTTTGAAGCTTAGAACTTCCTAAACCATCTTCATTAATAAGAATAAGTAAATATCTTTCAAATTATTGCAGACATATTAATTATATATATATATATATATATATATATAGGTTTGTAGCTAGGCTGTTGAGTTTGAGCTATGAGTTCTGGCCTGAGCTAGTCTTTCAGAAATAGTTCCAACTTGATCAGTTCAACCTGGACCAAATCGCCTTATTAATTTATCAACCCGAATAGTTCCAACATGTGTCAATATTTATGATCTCATGAGAATTGAATCTGACCCTCAAGGTTTATTGTTGATTAGTTGAGGTTGGTTTGCTATGAATGAGCCAATGGCTAATTAGTAAGCAGTGAGCATGCTGGAAAATATTTTCATTTTAAGCTAGAGGTACAAAATGATATGTTGACAACCCCAGGAAGCAAGTCTGTGGGAACATATTAATTTAGAAGTTGAGGTGGCCAAATGGGCTGGTCGGTTATGATCGGTTATGGGTCAAAACAGTCAAGTTCAGTTGATTCAAAACTTTTTGGTCCAAATTTGTAACCTTACAAAAAGGATTAGTGTTTCGAGTGCACTTTCGAAAGTTAGTACTATTCAGTAATAAACTATTTTGTTATAAAATGATGTAGGAGGTTTGCATTGTAACTACACTGGGTGACTTTGGAACGTATTTTTTTCTAGGTTATTTTTCTTACCCGACATAACCTCTATTGATCAACCATAACATCAACGATTCATTCATAAGCAATTAGGATAAAACGGCCTACTTTTTTCAAAGGTAATGCTCTCATAGCGGAGAGTTAAAACTTCAAATTAATTTTATTACAGGTTAAATTGTACTTGCTACGTCAATGGTCGCGTATATTGTCAGGCCGGGTTTCTATTCAGGATTTTATTTTCGCGAAGGAAGTTCGTTTAGGAACCTACAGCTCACGTGTTTCTTCCCTCCCTCCATCTGCAATAGTTGCTACCAAAGCTATAAGAGCTGATCCCCGGGCTGAACCACGGTATGCAGAACGAATACCTTACGTGGTGGTTCATGGTGAACCTGGTGCACGATTAGCTGATATGGTGGTCGATCCAATGGAACTCTTGACAGTTGATTCACCTTTTAGATTAAACGACTTGTATTACATCAACAAACAGATAATTCCAGCCTTACAGAGGGTATTTGGGCTCGTAGGTGTTGACTTAAAACAATGGTTTCTGGAAATGCCACGTCCAGTTAGAGAGTCTGTTGGGAAAAACCAGTCTTACGGGCCAAATTCTCACCGGACCAGAATTGATTACTATTATCTCTCTAAACACTGCATCATGTGCGGAGAGTTGGTTCAGGCATCAGCAGCACCTTTATGTAGCAAGTGTTCAAGAAATGAAGCTGCTGTTGCAGTAGCTGTAACTGGAAGGACGTCTAAGATTGAAAGAGAGATTCAACACCTTGCTGCTGTAAGTATTATAAGTTCAAACTTAACTTTTAGCTAACTGAATATGCATCTGTGCCCTCTTTTTTTGGTTAAACAGGTAACTTCTAATATGGGTCAAAGTGGACTGGCTCTGGTAGAGCCACCAAAACTTTTCCATTAATATTAGCTTTATAAATAGGTGAATGTATAAAGTATGATGCCTAAAACCTTATTATTTAAAGCAATAAACATTCTACACACATAGATCAACTTAGGAGGTTGAATAGTTTTGAATAAGACTATGGGCGACTATTTACCTGAATTGCCTGCTCAATTTTTTGAATGGTTTCATATTTGACTTTCGGTTTTGAGTAATAAGATTGAGATTGCCACCTTTAATCAAATACAACATTTGTTATTGCTTTACTGCTCATCGTCAATGATTTAAAGTTAATTTTTTACATTAACGTAACAAGTCAATTTTTAAAATAGTCGTAGACAGTCGGGCATTGTTTCACAAAATTTGGCAGCCACTTATCAAATGATGTTTTAAGACGTGCATTATTAAAAACACATCAATTGCATGCTTAATTAATGGTTATGTTTTCCAGATATGTCGGCATTGTGGAGGTGGGGATTGGATTTTAGAAAGCGGCATAAAATGTACGTCACTTTCCTGCTCTGTGTTCTATGAAAGGCAAAAAGTACAAAAAGAGTTGCGATCTCTTTCTAACATTGCCACGGAATCAGGTTTTTACCCCAAGTGTATGGCAGAGTGGTTCTAAATTCGTATGTTTTGTCTGTTGTACATCTCTCAATCCTTTTATGTAAAAAAGTATAGTTTGTAATACATCCCAAATAACAATAGGACATGTACATAAAATGTATTTTAGCTTATTCATATCGTGTAAAAATTAGAATTATAAAAATCCTTTTGGTGAATATATAAAGAAATTAAATGTCTTTTAATTAAAAATAGGTTTTCTTATTATGTGTGAGTATTATAAATTTAAGGTTGATGACATAAACCTGATTTATGGCTCTCTAACAACTTTGTTTGGCAAACCCAGTCATTGATAGTCTTCTTGTTGAACTAAATTGAAGTATTGACGTGTCTTATTTTAAGACAATCTTTAACGCAGTTATGTGGCAACTGGGTAGTGGGTATTGGTTTCATTTTCAAGATTGGGTAGTGGGTATTGGTTTCATTTTCAAGATTGGGGGACTATGATGATAAAATATTCATTACTAATGGGGAAACCATGTTCTTGAAGAAAAAAAATGTGAAAAAATAGCATTTGAATCACCAAGAACAACTATTATACAAATAGATACATCAATATAATCTATTTGCGATATGTATTGGATACAGGTATGAGGTATGTTTGTAAAATATTTAAAATGCTCTTTAGAATAAGTAGTGGTTTCTGGACATGACACTATAAAAAAAATATACTTAATAACACCTTTAATGACATATCATGATACTTTGGTTGAAAATTTACACCAACACTTATCTCGAACTTATAGAGAAAAAATGATTTTAAAACGGAAGTAATCATCAAATTTCTACACAAATCTAAATAATATTGTATATTATAAACCCCAAATAATATAATACGAGTATGTTATAAATCTATTTATGACTGAATTCACATTGTGACAATGTGACATACAAAAGTCATAAATTCATGTATAACGACTTAATTTTTATATGTGCCAGACTAAAATTCAAATGTACGAAACACATAATCATATGTATGAGGTAAGAAAAAGACACAACGACTTTTCATATGTGTCATTAATGGTGGAGCTTAACCAGTTTATTTGGAGAACCAAATTCGATCAATATGTAAAATGCAAGTCTACGTATCAAAATTATATAAAAACGGAAACTTTGTATACGGAGACTCTCCCGCTCTGCTCTGCTCCCTTGCCCCTTCCTAGTTCTATCAATGGATTTGGTATAATCATTTAAATAGTTACTTGCTAATTTGCATATGAACAGAGATCATATTGTTTAATTCAAAAGATCACTTGCGAATTTACATAAGAGCAGATGAGATTTACTAAGTCATAAGATCATATTGTTCAAAGGTTAAGTAAGGATAAATATATCTTCAAAAAAAAAGTAAACTCATCCTCCCTGATATAAAAAACAGACCAGATATTAGCCCTGGGCCATTTGATCATATTGTTACATGGGCTACAAACAAAACAAAAGCCCATCTATCAAAATTATCAAAAATGAAAAACCCTCTTTACACTCAGATATTCAGATTTCCCAATTTCTCACAAGGGTTTAAGCTTCTGCTTCTGTCTTCTTTATTTATCATCATCACAAATTCACAACATGATCAATCAATTTATGAAAGTTTAAAACTTTTTTCAAATTCCAAAATGGGTTTATCTCACTTTCTCCAATTCCACCGTTTTTTCCCCAAAAAAACAAACACCCCCATTTTCAAAAACTTAAATCTTTATAGTTATTCAACAACACCCAATTCAAACCAAACCCTACAAAAACCCACATCTTTATCTGCACGTATGAGCTTCGTATTCGATCAAATCGACGCAATCGAGAAAGAACGGTCTCAAAAAGACGAAACCCTTGACCGAATTCGAGCTTGGAGAGAATCCAAGAAAGAAAAACAAACCCAAAATGATGAAAGTTTGAAACTTGATGATCAAGTTAAAGAAAAAAAGGGGTTGAGTAATAAAGGAGTTGGGGTTGAGTTAGTTCATCCTTGGAATGAGTGGATTGAATTGATGGAAAGATTAGTTCAGCAGAATTATTTCGATATTAGACGAAAAGACGAAAGTAAGATGATTCGGGATGTCGGGTTTGATGATAGTAATGGTGGTGGGATTATGGATGAGGTTTTGGAAGAAGGGTTTGATTTTACTAGAGATTGGAAAACTGTTCAGACTGCTGGTCTTAATTTTGGGAAAGATCGGTTTGATATTTTAAGGTTAGTTAAGGTTCTTTCCATGATGTTTGGTCTTAATGTTTTTGATTTGGTTTTAATATTTTAACAAAATGTGGTGTTTAATGAAGTTGTAGAAATATATGTTTTTTTTTTATTCTTAAGTATATAATAAACACAAAACTGGATATAAAACTGGTAAAAAGGTGGAACAAAGTGGATAGAAACTCAGTTTAGCTAGCAAGATACAAACTTTATAATGATGAAAATATAGCGACTTGACCGCATGTTTATTTAATGTTTTTGTGACTTTTTTGACGATTTCGCTTATATATGTATTATAACATGCTTACTTTTGCTTTGAAGATGAGCATTAGTTTTGAGAAGTACTTATCTATCATTATAGATTTTGACTTAGGTTGTTGAGAAAGTATTAATAACTGATATCATATGTTGGGGGAGTTATGGGGCATTTTGGTGGATTTCACTATAGATGGGGGTGTTATAATGTATATTTTTGTATGTAGTATAATGATTAATGATACTGAATAGTCGAAGTTTGATAATCAAGTCTAATAAACCACGAGGAGGCAGGATAATAGGATATGGTGTATGAATGTGTTTTGACAACTTGAAGTTGCAGTAATCACTTTCTAAGGTGTTTTTGTATGTTTGAGTATCCAAGGAAGCAACATATAACAAAGCATCAAGTCATGATAAAATAGCGTATGTATGTAGTTTTACTCAACCTTTTAGAAATCAGTTTGTTGCAGCTGGTGTGAAACAAATTATTTAACCTTTAAATCGTCAGATTATCATAGTTTGTAGGTATAATTGTACAAGTACACTTGAAAGTGATTTTTGTAACTTTATAATCACTCTGAAGACACACATTCAAACATGTTATGCATGGATTTTGATCTTAGATGGAAAACGTTTATGCAATTTATTGTTTTAGATCTGGACCTTTTCATGACTGTTTTAATTACGAAATAATGAGCCTAGAACTGTAATAATTTGAAATTTTGAATCTGCTAAATACTGTATTGATCATCTACGTTAAATATTAAAAGTATCAAAATTTCCTGTTCTTAAGAATTTGAATAAAGTTTGGATCGGGGTTTCACACGTGCTTAATTGGGAATGGTGGTCTTATGAAATTTCGTAGGTAGAGTAAAGTCCTTATAACTAGTAATATCGTCAAACATATGCTTACAATCAACTTGAAGGTGTGTTCTGTCACATTCACATATGAAGAAAGTAGATTGGGATAATGTGGCCCTGTGGCAAACAACTTTCTTCTTAATATAAGTTTATATATTTCTGGCTCTATGATTAGATGAAAAGAGTTCATTTATATCTTTATTTTGATACCACAGGAATATTTGGCGTTTGTTAGTATTTTGTTTGAGATGTTCTATGGATATTTTTTTCAGGTCACTGTCGAGACAGGATATACAACTTCTTGTTGGGTATGGTTGCCCTAGCGCAGACAAGAAGGTTGTCTTCTCTGCAAAGTTGTTGAGGAAACATGCTCATCTTGATGAAGGAGATGTAAGTTTTTTGTTGGTAATCTTTACGTGTTTGTTTAATAATAGCAACAGTTGTATCATGCTAGATCCAGGGAAACATCTAATATTTGTTGGTATTAGAAAATTTTGTTGGTAGGTTAGAACCATGGATATATGCCAAAGGCATTGAAAAAGAACATGCCTTCGAGGCTTAAGCATTTCAGCTTACTAATTTATTTTACTTCATAATAATATAATGGAGCATAGGTTTTACCTTAAGTATAAACTGCTGTAATGCTAGTAACCACCTTATCAGAAGTATATGATAACGTCTAGGTGCACTTCAGTATCTCATGTGGAGGAATGTGAATGCTGGTGGGCATATCCTCGTTTTTGTAATTACTTCCACTAGGTTCTATACTCTTATAAAGAAAAGCTAGAGTATCAACTTATCAAGTAACCTCTGTTACTTAATCACCTAAAAGAGGATCGAGCTTTCTCAATAGGTGGCTCTATCCAATGTAAAAATAATTACTTCTAGAATACGTAAACCTTTTATTATTAATTGTGTATCTGGATATCCAAGAATCAGCCAAGCGGGGAGTACTCAGAGTACTCGGCTTGGCCCCCTAACGAGTAGCAAGTACTTGTCGAGTACTCGGCCAACTCGGGCGAGTTTTGCAACACTTAGCCTTACCCCATGTTTCACAGCTATGACAGGTATGTCAAGTGTGGGGAATTTATCATCTTTGACTACGACACCAAACCCCATGTTTCACGTTGATGATAGGTATGTCTAGCATGGGACATTTTCATCTTTGACAACTACTATCACATAAGGTACCCTAACCTTGGAATGAGTGTTTAATCCAAGAATTGCATGACCATATGAATGTCCTATTGGTGTGCTTAATGATCCATTTTTAGATTTTAATTTTGTGTCCTGAGTAAGCATATGAATGTATGCATAATCCAGAAGGTCCAAAGGTATCTCGACCTTTTACATTACACTATCAGGTTCCATATTCTCACCAGAATCACATTAAGATGCGGCATTGAATATTGGCTTGAACTTAGGGTTTTAATGTCAACGGATTAAAACAACAGTGACGTGTCATCATTCATTGGATTTTGGTTCACTATGTCAGTGCTAGAAGATAGACAATTGTCTTTTGGTTAGATAGTGAGTTGTGTGCTCATTCCTTACTTCATTGGATGGTGTCGGATTAGATCTTAACCCATTTGCAGTTGGTTTCATTTCCCCCTTGGTAGTCGGTTGTCTCCATAATTATTATTCATTTGCTTGAAGTCCTTGTATAATTATATATTTATTACATCACCATGATAGTGTATCTTGGTCGATTCATTCTTTTAGTTTCTGGGCTATGGCCAAGTTTTAACTCTTCAACACATTTGTTTTACTGTCCAGGATGGACTTCACATTATTGTGATTTGCATTATGTTTTGAAGAGGAAGTCACTATCATTGTGGTTAATTTATAAACATTTCAGATAAAGAACAAAAGATTAATATATAAGACTTATAGGAATGTCCTAGGCTAGAGTGATATAGGTACAAGTTCAGCTGCCTATCAAGACTCGACATATTGGTTTTTTAACTAATATTTATATTCTCAATTTCCCACGTCTGCACTTTCCTGCAAGATATTTCTTCACGATCTCTTTCTGTTTGTTTGTTTCACGTTGAGTATATTTTGCAAGTCTATCACTCGCCAACCTAGCATCATAGACTTATTTTTGCTAAGCGTAATGGAGCCTTAGTTACAACTGTTTATTCTCTTTGAGCCAAGGAACCAGAAGGGCGCGTTAGATGATAAACTATGGGGAACACTCAAAGAAACGAAGAGACACCTTTTTTCTCCTGATGTGTCTTTGATACCTTAGGATAGATAGGGTAACATCAATGCAACTTTAATAAGAGTCTTCAGTACGTTGTGGCTTTTTTAATATTTTCTTGCCACTCATATTCCAGGTTTGTAGTTCATGCAGCTTAAGGAATTCTTGCGAACGGGCATATTTGCTCACAAATAAAGAAGATGAGGCAAGAACAATTGACATTATGCGTGTACTAATGACATATGGGTTTGATCCAGTAAACGGGTCAGTTGTCAATGACTCACTTTTGAAGAAAAAACAAGTAAAGGCTGCAGTACGCAAATTACTTCATGAAGTGGTGAAATTAAGTGCAATTCCAATAGACCCTAACCTTCCACCACCTATCATCAAAAGGCCGCCTCCCAAGGTCAAGCAAACGCCACCTCCTCCAAGAAGACGTGTTGGTCGTGATGATATTGAGATGAAAAAGGGCGACTGGCTTTGTCCAAAGTAAGTACACTATATAATCTGTTGTAGGAAAAGGGACCAAAATGAGAAATCAGTCTTGCTGGTGATGTGCCAAATCAGTCTTGCTGGTGATGGGTCAAAATGGGTATTTTTATACAGGTCTAAGTGTGCTTGGTTTGACCTAAACACTTCTGTTTCCCTCAAAAGTTATTCTATTGTATATTATCTCTATAATGATAATGTATTTTAATTTTTATGATTTAGGGTCTTTTGTGCCCAAAAAATTACATTTAGGATGATCTTCAAGCCACTCAATCCATTTTTCTTTTTAGCGGACTTTTTATTTTTATTTACCTATTGGACCTGCTAGAGGTAAAACATAACCAGAATTGACTCATTCACAAGTAAATGGGATGGAATTGCCATCTGTATCTGGGTATTCATGTCTGAATTCTCACCTACGTAATATTACAATCTCTAAATTTGTTAAAGGAAATGAGGTTTTGTCTCAGGTGTGACTTCATGAATTTCGCAAAGAACACGGAGTGTATGCAATGTGATGCCAAACGACCAAAGAGACAACTGCTTCCAGGCGAATGGGAATGCCCCGAGTATGTGATTTTTATTAATTTAATTTTTGTTCTTATACACTTTTGCCTTTGTTAATGGTTGTATTTTCTAGGTGTCAGTTTTTGAATTACAGAAGAAATATGGATTGTTTCCACTGTCAATGCAAACGCCCAGCAGATGAATTTACTGAAAATCAATCGAGAGAAAGGCAATTTGGTCAAAGGTCAAGATTTGACAACACTCCAAGTAGGAAAGAAGTTTCTGATGCATGGAACTTCGATTTTGATGAAAATGAATCTGATGGTGCTGAAGTCGCTGCCTTTGAGTATGCAGATTCCCGAAAATTAGATGAAGATTTTTCAACAAACAGAAAGAGAGATGATGAAAATATATCACGACCTGACAACAATCACTTTCAGAATAGGAGGCCCCTAAGGCCTCAAGAAACAGGGCACTCAGGCTTTGGTGCTAAACCGGGAGTTGGGTTTGATGATTTTGATGATGAGGAAGACGATGATGTGAGTAATTATGAGTTAGATACAAAGCCGAGCAATGCTTCAGTTAACTTTTCTGATCTTGATGTTGATCCCGAGTCTGAAGATGAGAATTATGATGCTCGTAGGCTCGTTTCTTCTGTTTCTTCCCCAAGAAACAAACGTACGTCAAAATCTACT
Source organism: Erigeron philadelphicus (assembly GCA_024320915.1). Lineage (NCBI taxonomy): Eukaryota > Viridiplantae > Streptophyta > Magnoliopsida > Asterales > Asteraceae > Erigeron > Erigeron philadelphicus. The sequence continues at coordinate 21,548,322 of JANDBE010000028.1, forward strand.
CGACGGAAATCTGCATATTCTGATGATGGTGTTGATTTTAACTCAGATGATGATCTACCAGTTCATCCAAACTGGAAATCTAGTCACGTGGCTGATTTCAGTCACAGAAGCAGAGGCCGAATGGGGAGCAAGTACGGCTCAGATGAAGATTCTGATCTCAACTCTGGTGATGAAGACTCGGGTGATGATGATTTCCCACCTAAAAGAAAGGGACGGATGAATACAAGGCCAAACGAGTATCGTAAATTCAAAAATGACTTTTCTGATGAAGATGACCGGTTCGGCGGAGATAGATCCAGAGGGAGAACACAAATTCATGACACAAGAAAGAATCTTGGCAAGGGGTCGAGCTTTTCAAAAGGCCCAGGATCAAGAGGCAACTATGATGGTCATAGAAAAGATTCATATGAGGGTGGTTCACGTGATTTTAGAAGTCACAAACGAGAAAACTTCAGTGATAAACAGAATCACCGATCAAGTAAGGCCCGAGGTTCTTCGGGTGCAGGAGCAGCGGACAGTTATTTAGATCATGAAAGGTTTAGCAGGCCAAGGGTCAATGTACGGTGATTGAACTTAGCCAGTGGACGCCACTGCCAACTAGGTGACGTTGGCATACTAAACATGGCAGGGAGAGCACTATCATGATACGAGAGGTCATGAGAATCCCGTTGTAATCATTCATTTGCTGGCCTATGTGACGACCAAGAAACGGATTTGGTGCAGATTGTGAATAAAGGGAGAAATATAACCTAAACAAATTCTGTTGAAAGGTTAGAAATCAGAAATCAAAGGTTCTCTTTGTTATAATGTGAGATGCTTCGTCATAAATTAGGGTTTGATGAAATAGTGAGAACTGTAGGTGTAGATTGTTAAGTTCGTGAATTGTCAAGTCTTTTTTGGAACAATGTTTTTGTTTTGTCATAGACTTGTAAACTTTTATGAGGAAAAATAGACGAATCTCCTTTTTCCTTTTTGTATTTTTATGTTGTAGGGTATCAATTTATTATAAAAACTAGCAAGTTACCAAGGTTGGGATTTCGGACTCAACTCGTCGAGGAGGGAAGTCACGAGTTTTTGGAGAATCGGACTTGACTCGAGAAGAACTCAGATTGGAATTTTATATATAAACATAAGTATTTTTGAAATTATACGTAATAGAAGTATAAAAATATATTCCAAACTTTAACTTAAACATAATTGTTTAAAAACATTAACATAATAATTTAAACTTGTAAACTAAACGTTAGATTAGTTGATAGATTCACGATTTATCATCATTTTGTCCGTATCAAGGTTGGAGATCTCGTGACTTAGACTTGACGGGGTAGGGACAGGAGTTTACTTTAGGTACTCGGCCAACTCGGAAAAGTTTTACAACCCTGCAAGTTACTAGAACATTTTTAAAAGAAAATAAAAAAATAAAAAAGAATAGAACATGAATTAAAGATGTTCTCCTCTCCCTATAAATATAACATGATGTAAACATGTACAACTTAAAAAGAGAAATACGTGTAACTCCAATTACAACCCCGTCCCCCATATCGGTAAAAGATTTTTTAAATTTTATCCTAACTTGACTAGTCATTTTCACCCAAAGGTCAAGATCCTCTTAAGTTGGGATGGAACCCTCTTCCTCCCACATCTCATTCTCATTCACAGTCCCACCTACCATAGTACTACTACTACTACCCCACACAATTCATTTCCTAAATCCCTCAAAAAAAAAAAATCAGCAAACGATTCTCAACC
>JANDBE010000028.1:21594111-21608135 GCA_024320915.1 Erigeron philadelphicus
AAGACCTACGCTTTCAAGATCATAGTTGCAAAGTATAATTTTGAACAAAATTACTTAGCGTACACTATTGCAAAAGTATGCCAAGATCCTGAAATAATTGAAGAACTGAAAAAAAAGTGATGAAAATGATGATGAGGTAAGAAAAATGAGGTGTACATATTGATTAGCTTATAACTTTCTTGTTTTCTGTGAAAAAACTTATCATGCTTACTTTTTGTAATAGGGGGCCGTAACGAGGCTGAGATGATCAATGCCAAGTTTAGAGACTCCTCTAAAAATAAGCTTGGAGACTGCTCTGAAACTAAGCTTGGAGAGTGCTCTCAAAATTTACTCGACTTCTCTGAAATTGTCGTGGATTCCTATCCTCTTGTGCTGAGTTCTAAGGTTGATTTCAATCAAACACTAATCACATTTCATTGTTGATTCACTTTATATTAGACTTTATATTGTTCTGAATTGAGGTTATAATTCACTTACATAATCTTTGTCATGTCTTTGAAGGATGGTGTGTCCTCTTTTACAGAGTGTTTGGATACCCAGCCCGAATGGCCTCCCCCACAAGTCCTGGTGAGAAGAGGGTTGTGCCACAATCGGATGGAGGCAAACTAGTTCATCAACCTTCTCCATCAAAAAGGATCAAGAATAAGCTTCAGATTTAGACCCATTACTGCGACCAACAAACTTCTACAACTTTTAATGAAACTTTCTGTTGTCTTTTGATGAAACTTTTGATGGAACCAACTATGTAGAACAATCAGGAACCTAAATTTTCTGTAATTATTTTCTATCGTCTAGATGTTCATGTATTTTATCAGTTTTCTGGTTTGTAATCTCATTTAGAAGTACCACTTCTAAGTTGTATAGGCATGTAGAAGTTCAACTTCTAATGGTATTATCCAAGTAATATCTTGTTATCTATCATGTGAGCATAACTTTTAATGGGGTTCGCTTCAATTTGTTGATTACTTACATTATGCTTCAATTTTGTAACTTTATAATTTGAAATTAAAATCAGATAGGTGTTACTAACTTTCAACTACCAATAACTAAGAAGTGGCTAAAGTAACTAGTGCAATATAACACTTTCATCCTATCATATTTTAGATCATTACATAATTTCTTCAAAATATGTAATTCACTAATACTTGAAATTTTAGTCCATATAAACCCCTTTCTCAATTGAAAATCACACCATCTACTATTCTAAACAAACCTCCAACCTCAAACTTTCACAAAACATATTTCATAGATAAACAAAAACATCCATTAGCAGTTGAAGATGATACTAGTGGTGAAGATGTGTTATCTCCATCAACTTGTGGATCTAACCGTAAAAAGAGATGAACTATTTTACAAGAGCGTAATCTGAGTGCAAGTCGTATGTTTAGATCTAAAAATAGCCCTTCAAGATCTCCACTTTCAAATATTACAAATTCTATCAACACCCCTTTTCATGTTAGTCCAGAGAGTCAACTCCTCTTACACCATTATCTACTCGATATACATCTTTTATAAACAGTCCTGACATTCAATGTAATCCTTCATCATCAGTTGTTCTTCCACCTATAACAACAAGATATCACACTAGATGTACAACAACTCCAGACAACACAACTCCATCATGTTCACTAGCTTACATGATCATCTGTTTTTAAATGGTAATTGTCTATCGCTTTTTACTCTGTTAACTCATTTACTTTTTTTTTAATGGTAACTCTTTATCGACTTTTATATGATATACAAGGTTCCACAAGCAAAAAATCAGCATTCAGATTTCTGGATAATGCTACTAATGTTGAAAAACCAACACCGCCTTTGTCATGTTTACTTAATGGTAAAATTTCCTCCTTTTTTATATATGTAGTAGGATTATTAGAATGGCAGGTGAGTTGGGTTAAATTGATTGAATACGTGTGGCTTTTGCTTGATTAACTAGGTGTGGTTAATTTAACTAACCCATTTGGATAAAAATAATTTAACATGTGTATAGAATGTAGATATACAGATTTGCATACACTTTTATTTTTGTACAAGATTTGAAAGAAGCCCATGTTTATTAGTGTTCTATATCATAAATAAATATGGTGTGTCAAAATGTTTTTCTGAAAAATAAGCCCATATTTTTGTTACAATTTTGTTAATAAAAATTGTACAAACTATAAGTTTTCTAAAAAAAATCAATTTTACAATGTACTAATTTCAAACACCATATTGCTTAACATATTTTTTTTTTTATTAACTCATCTACTTATCTCCTTTAGTAGAATTAGTATATATTATATTACAAATTCTTTTTAAGGGATTCTCTTTCACAACTCATTGGTCATACCTTAATTGTACAATTTATTCTGAACAACTCATACTTTCAAAAAATTAAACTTACCAAATAAAATTACAAAAAGTACAAAAATTATATCTATTTTTATCAAATTTAATTATTAATATAAACAGTAACGTAAAGACACATATAATCAACAAAATTGGTTTTATACGTACCATATTCAATTTTTAGCGTCAACTCAAATTTATACAAGGTCTACGTATTTTCCGTGTTTTTTACACGGCTCTACATCTAGTCTCTTTTAAAATATACATGCTTTACTTAAGATAGGTATCTCGTGTTTTCTTTTTATAAAATGATGATACGAGCTCGATAAAACTCACACAAGCTTCGTCTTTACAAACGAGTAGCTATTTTTCTCGTTGGAAAAACCGACTTTTGAAAAGAAGAAATAAAGGGGTAGGTTCGCACTACAGACATATTCACAAGGGGTTTTAATAGAAAATACAAAGACTTGAATGAAAAAATATATAAAGCGGACAAGATTGAAAAGAATTTGCTGTTTTACCCAAACAAAATACTAATAAAACTTTTATTAAAAAAAAAAATATTTCAATATTTTCAAACTCAAAAACGCATCATCATCATTCATCAAACAAACAAAATCTTAATGAAGCTTCTTCCTCTCAATTAAACAAACAAAAAAGGTACAATTTAACTTATATTTCAACAATAATCTAATCTCTAAACCCTAATTTTTATCATCAATTTCATTGTAATTTCTTTACTTTTTTTTTTTTCAAATTTTTTTCACTGAGTCATAAACCCTAAACTTTATCTTCGATTCAAAAATTTCGAATGCTAATTGGAAATAATTCTGTTTCTTTGCTTTTGAATTCAAAATCTTGAATTTTTTTGAAGTTGTCATTGTAAATTTTGAATTTTGATATATATATATATATATTGTTATTGTTTCAGATTGAGAGGTGTGAAGGTTTTGGTAATGGCTCCAACGCGAAAGTCGAGAAGTGTGAATAAGCGGTATGCGGATTATGTCGATGTTTCTCCAAGTAAAATTTCTGTCAAAAAATCCGGAACACAGGTGAGAATGAATGTATTGAATTTTTGTTATATATAAATATATATATATATATCTATATATGTGTGTGTGTGTGTGTGTGTGTGTGTGTGTGTATTGAATTTGAATTTGAATTGAGTGTGGTTTTACTGGAATGGTGATTCAAAGTTTTGAAATTTTTACTGTTTGAAATCAGAAAGAGGAGATTATATCTCTGTTTGGATGTATGGTAAAAGATTGTGTTCGAATACTCGATTATGTTATGTCGATTTTGGGTTACAAGATGGTTAAAAGGGGACAACTTTTAAAAGTACGGTGGTCAAATGATATGTATATAAGCAAGTTTTGTGACAATGGGACAAATGAAAAGTATTTGGTAAAAGATATACGGATTGTGGATTACGTAAAATACAGATACTTGTTTTTTCTTCTACTTATGTAGAATATTTCGGCAAGAAAATCTAGTAACTTTGTGTGATTATGGAATTTGTATTTGCAGAAGAGGAAGCTTTCTGACATGTTAGGATCTCCATGGGCCGATGAAGAGGTTGAGCGCTTCTATAAAGCTTATAGGAAGTATGGAAAAGACTGGAAGAAGGTATGTGAATGTTCAACATCATTATTATAGCCAATTATGTTTATCTCTATACCTTGGTATCAGATTGGCTAATGTGTATGACTTAGGTGGCTTCCGTGGTGCGCACAAGGAACTCAGAAATGGCGGAGGCTCTGTACACAATGAATAGGGTAATAAATAATAATGCAAGCCTGTGCAATTCTTCTTATGAAAGGACAATCTTTTGCATTTCTGTTGAATATAAGAAATGAATTTCGAGTGTGGTTGAATCATCACTTTATCATTGGCTGATAAAGAAATAGACTTCATAGAACTCCCTTTCCTTATTCTAATAAGACAGAAAACATAGATCGGCCATGTATCTTACGTGCCTGATTACAACTGATAAATATGATTTTTTGTGAAATTTTTTTCTCACGTTTTATTTGGAAACCTTGAGGAGTTTAGTTCGATTGTTATGTTAATATTATATTCTTGGTTTGAGGATTAAGCATATTTCAATTTCGATTTACAGGCATATTTATCCTTGCCGGAGGGAACAGCTTCCGTGGTTGGGTTCGTTGCTATGGTCTCTGACCATTATAATGCCATGGTGATCATTTATTACTTAATATTTAATTGATTATGTCTCTTAATCTTCATTTTGATGAAAATATACTTTGTAATTGTTCAATACAGGGAATTTGCATTGCTTTTTTGTTTTGTATTAACACGAGAAGTAATCCTATTACTCTTACTTTGGAAATCTAATTAATGGTTTTGCAAACCTCAATATTGCAGTACTGTATTTTTCTGGGCCAAATGTATGCTCTTCCAGTTTTTTATGCCATCATGAGTTGACTTGATTGTTTCTTGTTATTGTAATTGTAATCATTAATATGCTGTCATTGAGTCAACGGATGTTGCTTACATACTAGTTTCATCTAATAACAGGAAGGAAGTGATAATGATAAAGAGGCCAATGATTTTCCAAAACCAGTTCAAAAGCCTAAAAAACGCACTCACAGATTGTTACAACAAAATGGAGGGGAAGATCAAAAGCAATCGAGGCTAGTTTCTTCAAGTGACAGACATTTGCCACCACTGAAGATAAGAGAATCCGATGGTGAACTCTTGTCTTACTATTTGTAATGGAGTATAATGTTCTTATTTAAATGACCAATAACTATTTTGTCTGGTTGACTTTAATGTCTAATTATATGAAATAAACATAGGATGTACTGTTCGGAAAAGGACTCCGCGCTTTCCTGTTAGCCATTTATCTAGAAAAGAAATCAGCGGAAATCTGGTCTCACCGTACAAAAAAAGCCAAAAGCGAGAGGTTGACGAAGTGGCACATGGTGCTGCATTGGCATTAACAGAGGCTTTACAAAGAGGAGGCTCTCCACAAGTTTCTCAATCACCATACCACATGAAAACAACGCCTCCAAAGGGCAGGCTAAAAATTGTAATGATTTGTATTTTTTTTTATCTTTATTCGCTAGAAAAATTAAGTCTCTTTGATAGTTATCCACCTTTAGTTTTTTTAGAACGGTTATCCGCTTTTACTTATTAACTATTACATATATGTCATTGATAGTTGGACACAGCAAGATCCAAGCTTCATGGTAATCTGATTGATGAAGACGGTTTTGAGGGCAGCTCAGGAAGTGGAGGAGCTGATAATGTTGGTGGAGACGTTTACCAAAAAGGGAGAAAGTTCTATGGGCAAAGAGATGATAATGAATTTGATGATGGCGGGGAAGCATGCAGTGGTACAGGAGAAGGACTTGCTGTTGGTATTGAGCTTGCAGATGTAAATATTGAGCAATCTTCTTCGCAGGGCAAAAGAAAAAGGAACAAAAAACTTTTCTTTAGAGGTACATATAATAGGTTTCATATGATATTTAGAAAGTTAAGGGTATCATCTATAATAAATTACCCATCTCACAAATTTTGGTGATACCAGAAGATCTTAAGTGTTATCTGGATGCTTATACAAGGATCAGCTCCTAAGTTTTATGTCCCTTCTTTTGCGCAGATGAAAGTTCTGGCTTGGATGCGCTGGAAACGTTGGCCAACTTGTCGCTGATGATACAATCTGGTAAAGATTTAATGCTTATAGGTTTTTGTTCTTTGAGTATTTATTTTTTAGGTTTACTATTTGGATAAGGAGTAGTTTACCTCTGTCGGTACCCTTGCTATGTGTTTGGAAAGATGACAACCAGACTTATTTCATTGATTTTATCGGCTATTCTTTCCAAGTGAAACATGTGTTTGCGTAAGTTCTGTAGTAGTTTATCAATGTATATATTTTCTAGTTGATAAATCGTCCATATAACTATACATAAGAATGTCCATTTTGGTCATTTTACCTATGAAGTCCATAATCAATTTTTCCACGACACTCAAACATCCATAATCCAGACTATTACTGCAGTACAACTTTAGTATCAGCTTTTGTGTGACCTCTAGAATCTGGTTATTCTTGATTAGTTGCTAGATATGGTCAACTCCTCTGTTCCATGTGTTGAATTTAGTAGTTTTTAAATTTTTAGTTTGCAGGATATGATATCCACCATGAATGTACAGTCATTTTATCATGTTTTTCTATTCATCATATGTTTTTTTCCATCTTTAGCATTTAGCTACCTACCTGGTACTAAGTCATGTAGCTGCCTTAGCTTGAAAGTTAAACAAGGGATTATTTGAATGAGCTCAATACTAAAGAACCATTTTCAACTTATATAGCATTTTTCTTCTCACCTTTATGTCTTAGTTTGCTTGACTTCCTCTGAAATTCGGATGATATCATCTTACAAACATAATTCTTGATATATTTAAAAAAATGATGCCAGCACACTGGCTTACTTGTTCCAATGCTTGCGATATGTTATTTAGAGCTCCATTATCTTTTTGGTTTTTTCTTGTGTCACTTACTAGTGCGTGATGGTTCTGTATATATGATCTTTTTGTTGATGTCAAGTATCTTAGTCTGATGAATCTAATCGTACAATTGCAATTGCCGTGTGCAGATTCACCTGCACTGAAAGAGGATAAGCCACCTACTGTTCATAGGAGATATAAAACTAAAGTGTCAGCTGACAAAGATAAAGGAGTAAATGAGTTCCCCAGATCTGATGTTTCTAAATCTGGAAGGTCTAAATCAGGAAGGGAATCGAAAGTTGATTACAAGGCTTTATCTGAAGGAAAACAACTGAACCAGTCTACCAATAAATCATGGAAAAGGAAAAACAAGTCATCCTCCTTTGACGTAAGTTTTAAGAAGTGGGGAATATACTGTCATCCATTTTTTTCTTTAATCCTTCTCTTCTTTGTTGTCCTTAATCTGTTTATGTAGTTGTCTTGTTCATCTGTTACTCGTCACCTAATGAGTTGTTTATAATTTAGGTCCTCCATGAAGAAGAAAAAATTGAAAATAAAGTCATAGGTGCCAGTGAAGATAATGCTCCTTCAAAAAATTACAAATCTACGAAACTTGTTGAATATTCTTCTTCAAATAGTAATACGTCAAGGACAGGAGCTGACTCAGCAATATCAACAGCCCTAATTCCGACTTCTGATGGTGTCGAGCTGCCATCTAAAAGAAGAAATAAGCGTAAAGTGATTCCAAATAGTTTAGCTAACCACGAGGAGATGAAATTAACAAAGGTCAATGTGAAAGATCAACCAAATAAAAAGACTAGACCCCAGGAGGGGGCCCACTACTTGAAGGTTTTTAAACAGCTCTTTCTTTTTTTAAATATAGCTAGAGGTGGCAATTATAACTTATTTACTTATGAATGAGTCGATTTGGGTTATGATCTATCTCAAACAGAACCATCTGGCAATAGTCCAGTGGTTATCGCCCTGTCAAGGGGGTTCTAGGCTGACTTAAGGTCTCGGGTTCGAATCTTGAATTAACACTTCGATTCTTCCCACCTAGTTTCCCTGGGGTTTCTGACCTTGGGATGTCAAAGACATGGTATCCAGTGGATACATGAGGCTAAGTGGTCCTCACCCAATTTACCATCTCAAACAGGTCATATAAAAGTAAGGATACATATAAACGGGTCAACTTGGTCGAAAGTTGGCCAAAGCATATTTCTATTGCATGACCTACTAAATCTCTTCTTCTAATGAGTTAAATTATTTACCTTATTTTTATATGGATTTTGGGGACATGGTTATCAAGTTTTTCTCTACATATAGGAAATAAAATGGATAAATTTGATAATATGTTAACCCAATCGACTCAACACTTTTGATGCATTCTCGGACCTGCTGATAATGTCACCACTGGTTATTCTTTTTATTGTTGTCTTTGTTGAGAGAATTTTAAACTAATATAAGGGTTGCAGGATAAGGCTTTGCGTCATCTCTCATCGCCTATGGTACGTAGATGGTCTACCTATGAGTGGTTCTATAGTGCAATTGACTATCCCTGGTTTGCTAAAAGGGAATTCGTGGAGTACTTGCATCATGTTGGATTAGGGCATATTCCAAGACTAACAAAAGTCGAGTGGGGTGTCATTAGAAGGTACCTTGTCTTATTGTATTTAAGCATATATTACTTCTGGTTGAAGTTGTTTTTCTTATAGCTTGATGTTCATGCTCATTGTTCTCAGTTCCTTGGGGAAGCCCCGGAGGTTTTCAAGAAACTTCCTGCGCGAAGAAAGGGAAAAACTTTGGCAATATCGGGATTCTGTAAGGAAACATTATACCGAGCTTCGAAGTGGTACACGGGAAGGGCTACCAACAGACTTGGCTCGCCCATTGGCAGTAGGGCAACGAGTGATTGCCATTCATCCAGAATCAAGAGAAGTTCATGATGGAAGTGTACTAAATGTTGATCATGACAAGTGTAGGATTCAGTTTGATCGCCCTGATATAGGGGTGGCATTTGTCAAGGTAGGGTGCATAAATCGCATAACTGAACTATTATGAAACGTGCCCAAAAGTGTTCTTTGTATATCTTGACACTGTGTATACTTTGTTTTTCCTAATAGTTCTGTTAATGTGTCATGATAGGATATTGATTGTATGCCCTTAAATCCGCTCGAAAACATGCCTGAAGCTCTGAGGAGAGAGAACAATGCACTATATAGGTTTTCTATGAACTCTGAAGAGACAAGCTTGCCACAATCAGCTACCGTATCATCGGTGTTGCATAGCTCGCGTGACCATCTTGAACAGAGTCCTGTGATCCCTTTGGGAAATAACCGAGTGGTTAGTTGTAACAAAAACATTCTCTTTCTTTGCTAAATGATAGTTTCACGTTGCATCTGCTTTCATAAATAATGTTACTCTGCTGGCTGTTGATTATTTTACTCACAAGTATACCTAGTGATGGAGGCTGAAAAGATTATAGGGACTCTCTGAATGATTTTTTAAATGTTTTATCTAGTTAAGCCTATCAATGGATATAGGCTAAATATTAATCTTTGTACAGGGACATATTGGTTCTGGTGCACCTGTTAGAGCTGCAGAAAGTTTTATTTCACAGCATGCTACTTATGCTCCTCCTGGTACAGTCTCTCAAATGCAGTCGAGAGAAACTGATATACGTGCTCTTTCAGAGCTTACTCGTGCTCTCGATAAAAAGGTAATATTTCTGTCATATATCTCTTTATCGAGTTCATTCTGGCTTTCTCTTTTAACCTGAAACGTATGTAATGTCTATGTGTATATTGATTCATATAGTTGACATATGGACTGAAAGGTTTTCATATGAATTTCAGGAAGCAATATTGACAGAGCTTAAGCTTGTAAATGACGGTCTAATGAGTCACAAAAATGAGACAGGCATCGATTTAAAGGTATCTGAAAGCTTCAAAAAGGACTATGCAATGGTACTATTGCAGCTCAAGGAAGCCAGTGACCAGGCATATTATCCGACTTTAAGTAGATTTTGAATACATGTATTATTCACTTATATTATATCCCTTTTTTCACTAACAGAAGTTCTTAACGTTTCTTTTCAGGTTACTTCTGCTCTTGTTAATTTGAGACAACGTAACACATACCTAGGAAACCCTTTGCCTCCTTCACAAAAACCTCAATCTAGTTCGAGTGACATTGTTAGCCCTGCTGGTCCTGCTGACAACACTCCATCAGATAATCAATTAGCATCTAATGTTGTCGAAATTGTGAATAATTCAAGACTTGAAGCACATAAACTTGTACATACTGCCATGCAGGTATCTTCTATCTATAACAAACTCTACTACATTAATAGGGTGTTAATGCATACAATAATTGAATCTCACTTTGCGATTAAGTGGATTAAAATATCTCGACCAGTTACGAATACAAATGGCTTGATGGGTTGTATTTAATCTCCAATGGGTGAAATAGCTTAAAGAGGAATGGGTCAATTGAGTTGAAGGTGTAAAAATGTTGAAAGTTGCCTAAAGTCTATTATCAGTGCATACAGCCTCCTAAACTGTTTCTCTTTAATGATTTTGATCAGTACTGGAATAGTTTTGTTTTTGGAAACACTAAAAATGTACCCACGCATTGTGTGGAGGTGGATATTTTCTCAATCTTTTGAACTTCAAAATAAAATAAAATGATTTTAGCAAAGAGACACAACTATGGGTGACGGCGCTCGGCTTTGCCGACAGCCCGGTATGGATGGTGGTCAGTGGTGGTGGTGTAATAAAGGTCTTTAACTTTCAATTTGACTATCTTTAGAAAATTGTGTTTTCTTTTTAACAAATTAATTAAGGTTGACTTTGTTGAATACTTGAATGTGAGTGAAATTACCATATAAATAAATGTTATTTGAAGGGAAACTTGGTAATTTTGGTGTGCTTATATTTCAAATTTTAAGACACAAGCAAACGCTTCATATATATATATATATAAATATATATGAGAAAAGTGAATGCGTGGTTGTCATGTACCTAAACTTAGGTATAGAACCCCTAACATACTAATTTTCTGATGAATAAATGATTGGGCCTCCATGCTTTTCATGGATTAAAATATTAAGATTTTGGGGTTTCTATACCTAAGCTTAGGTACATTACAGCCTTATATTTACATCCCTCTATGTGTGTGTGTGTGTGTATATATATATATATTAATATATATGTATAGCAGTTTACCCACTCAATACAGTAGAGGCATTTATTATTTTATTTTTGAAGGAAGTCGATAAAAAAGCGTTTGTGGAAACCCAGTTCGACGGGCACATTCTACCCGCACTTAAAAACCCGGCTCAAACGAAAGCCACTTTAATCTTTTATTTAAATTACCCGTTTTAAACCAAACTGTTTTTGACCTAGTTATCTGACCCAGTTAGCTTGTCACCTCTACACTTGGAAGTCATCAACTCCCAACTTTCCATTTATAAGTCCATAGGGCTGGAGGCTGATTTAGTTTTAATTTGATCTTTGTGTCAGGCAATGTCTAAAATAAAGGTGGAGCAGAATGTCCGTTCAACTGTTGCAACAGTTTTGGATTCTCTTGCTAAAAGATGCCCAATTGAATATGGGTCATCAACGATCCGATCTTCGGAGCAAGCGAATGGGGGTGTATTTAAGCACAAGCTGAATTCGGCAGTGGACCCTTCATTAAACAATCATGCATCAGATTCCAAGTTACTGCATGATTCTAGTGATACTGATGCAACCATCCCGTTTGAGCTCATCGTCTCCTGCGTTGCCACATATCATATGATTCAGGTTTGCAAAAATGTTTTCATGTAGAGTTAATGTGTCGATTTAGGTTATGTTTAACTCCTAACGGGTTCGCCGCTTAAAATAAGGAGTTTGCTTAGTAAGAACTTAGTCAAATGGGTTGTCGTCTATAGTTTATATATAAGCTGCCTTTAAAAAAATGTATTTATAATGCATAGAATTTTCTAAATCATCTTATTCGAAAAGCTATGTTATTATTATTATTTATATCATATAGCTATCTGTAGAATATTTGACACTAATTATTTATCTTAATAGGGACCTAATTTATATAAGGTCAAACCCACCTTACCTGACCTGACCTGACCTGACCCTATAGTAAATTACCTGTTTTGACATGTTATCCAACTGTCCATTTTTCGTCTTATTACGAGTCTAGTGTCTAAACTGACTTTCTTTTGTAATGATTTTGTAGATGTGTACTGAACGACAGTACCCACCAGCGGATGTGGTTCAGATGCTAGATTCTGCATTTGCAAATTTGCATCCACAATGCCCTCAAAACATTCCAATATTTAGAGAAATACAAATGTGCATGGGAAGAGTTAAAACTCAGATACTTGCTCTTGTCCCATCGTAGGCAAGTTTCCAGCTTCCTTTCATGTACCTCGTCTGTTATTATTATTACTTCTATATTTTTGGGTATGTTCGATTTCTCTAATAATTGTTATATAGAAGCCAAGTTGTGGATATGACTTAACTTGAGCTTTAGGAAATTGCCCACAGGTGCTATTTTGTAATCAACAATTTAGCAGTTTGAGGTCTACCAATTATATACTTTCTTCTATACGATCATGCATTTGTAACATGTGTATGGGCATCTACTAGTTCAGTAGTTTGTTAAACTGCATATAACGATTAATGAATTATAGTTCTTCTTTTAGATCAGTTCAGTAGTTTGTTAAACTGCGTATAATGTAGTATAGTTTTTCGTTTAGATCAAATGTACACCTTTAATCAGTGATGTGTAATTTGTGCGTTCATTTAAGTTGTATTTTAATCTTTCTTTCCCCTCCTAATATTCTGTGCTCTTCTTTTAAATCAGTCCAATTGTCTTGTATTTGTTGGGACCTTTTTGTTAGCTTGGCTTATCAATTTAACTAATTATTTCCCTTATTTTGGTTTCATCCATCCTATTTGTGGTGCCATCTTTCAGCTATGGCTGAAATTGTTTTTCCTTTCTCGTTTATATTTTAGGCTTGAATATCTGAGACGAATTTGTAACATTTTATCAACAAGTTTATTCCTGGATTCTTTAAGATTTGCTGGATCGTCTCGGTAATAATCTGATTAGAATAGGCTAAATTGCACTCTAAGGGCGCGTTTGGTTCACAGATTGTTTTTGGAAGGAATGAAATCTATCAAAGGTATTAGATTCCGAAGGAATGAAATTTGATGGAATGTTTTTGATTTTTCGAGAATTCATGTGACGGAAGGAATGAAATTCCTTCTCCCAGGAAATTCCATCAAACGATGGAATGTATACATTCTAACGGAATGAGATTCCTCCTTTAGTCCTTTGAGCAGCCAAACACATTAAGGAATGGAATTCAATTCCAATGATATTAGAATCCATCAAATTCTGCGAATTAAACGCGACCTAAGTAGATCAATTACCTAGGACATATGAATCTGTATTATTATCAGACATTTAAGATCACTTTTCTTAGAAGACGGTATGTTTGGTTTACTAAAAGATTAGTAAGATTTGATTTTGAAATAGGTTTTTAAAATTATTATCAAGTATTTTTTCTTTTGTAGTCGTTTAAATACCTATGAGATCACCATGTGATAGATGCCCATGGCTTGTCCTGGTTTGGATAGATGAAACTGTATAAGCATACAGCCAGAACTATTCTTCTACCGTTCTACGGGGCCAAGGAAATCTTGGGCATTTACTTCTTTTTATCAATTCAAATATGGGCATGGATACACACTCCATCTATGTTGCAAGAAATTTGTACCATCCGAATAAGGAAAAACAGACTTATCCAATCATAAAACATTTGGCTGTCGACATATCTTTTATGATTCTCTCGACTACCAAAAACCTATGTATATGTGATTAAATAAACGGAATAACTTATATGGTTATGATAATATTTAACTCGATGCTACCAGGCAAGTTAATAAAACAACAGGAAGTGATATTTGTACCATTTATTTTGATAGATATATCATAATCGTGCATTGCTAGTTTGTACAATCAGTTGTAAAAGTTGTACATTGTGATATATCAATCAAAAATTATGGTACGAGTATCACCTCCCTAATAAAATGAATAGGTTGTGGAATCCAATTGATAGGAAATATATATATATATATATATATATATATATATAGGGTAAAGTTATTTTGAGAACCTTCTTTTTAGCGAGAATCTTTGAGAACTTTTCAAATCAA
>JANDBE010000028.1:21627453-21637996 GCA_024320915.1 Erigeron philadelphicus
GGGGTGTTACAACATGAATGCTAAATCAACCTAAGTTGTATGCCTAATAATCGGCCTAATTATAGGATGTTGACATGTGGGAAAATCAGGAGGCAAGATTAGGAAAGAGAATTAGTGAAATACACATGTCAAATTCTTAAAATTTTAGGTTGATTTTTAGGCATATGAATTAGGTCGATTAATCATTTTCCTAAATACAAACAATACATTCTAGACTCATCTAACTAGCAAGGTGCTATTAGGATAATAATGGTGAGATATTTTTTGACTTAAATAAAGAGATAATCCTTGTTTAAGACTTATATGTGATAATAATTAAATAACTAAATTATAAATTGGATTATCTCTCACCAATGATTAGTTTCCTCTTGTGGGTTGTGAAGATGGTCGATCGGATGGGTTAGTGACCATCAGTGGTCCCAATCTATGGCTTACTTGGGTAAACTTAAGTGGATTAAAAAGTCTATAAATATAGGCTAGATGTTAAACCACCCTCACAAACACCGAAACGAGTAAACATGAATATTCTTTATGATGCAAGGGTGTTGTTTCTACTGGTGATCATGGTCACGGGCTTGCTTTCGTGTACTCACTCCAACAACGATGATCAGGAGATCGTCATGGTTGTTGACGACAATAATCCATCCACACAACATATGGAATTAATAATGAAGGTTAATCATATATTTACTCATTATTACTTACATTATTTCTTATACTTATATATGCATTCACAACAAGAAACTATGTACTATATATATGTTAACTAAGAATTGTACGTTTTATGCATGGTGTTAGCACTCCCTCTCGCTTCTAAATTCTTTCGATCTCTAGCTTGTTATTTAATCAAATTTCAGAATTATAAATTACAAATTGCATGTTGTGTCCCTCCTAGGACGACAGCAATCGTAGTCCAGTTGATCAAACCGGGCAAGGATTAGTCATGTTGGAAGATGGGAAGTTTTTGCGGGGGCAGGGCACGAATGGAAGAGAGGATTGTGTTGAAAAAGACCAGCCATGTGGAGCGTTTCACCGGTGCTGTGGTGACTTACGTTGTGACGGGGTTATTAAAGGAAAATGCAGAGGCGCGGATTATTGCACACCTATAGGCAGTTCTTGCAGCGCAGTACGCATGACGCCATGCTGCGATGAAGGAATGTGTGACGGGCCTATCTTTGGAAAATGCAGAGGCAAGGATTACTGCCTACCTTATTATAGTAAATGCTATATGAAACCATTTCCATGTTGTCCTGGTACCATTTGTAAATTCAGTCCCGATCCCTTCCTGAGTAAGTACCCACTGTGCATCGAGATCTAATTAAAAATATATGTCCTTGTACGTACCTCTAATTAATAATGCATGCATGCAAGATATCGATGTGTCGATCTTGAAATAAACAAGGTTTAATAATCCATGCATTAATACGATGTGTCTTCTTGAAATAAACAATGTTTTACTCGTAAATGTCTATGCTTCGCAATGGGATAAATTATCTAAAATTATTAATAAATCACTAATAAACAAGGATTTCATTTGAATAATTGTTCAATAAAAATAATATATCGTTTGTTTTTGCAGTTAGACAACGATTATCATGTTCGCGTGTGATGTCATTTAAATGTTCATGTAACTGTCAAAGTGGATTCCACATCACCACCATTATTGTTATTCGCAAATTTATAGATCCTAATTCGATCCAAGCTTCCATGGATACAAACAGAGATGGAATCAAACCGAGTTAAGCCGACACAATGTCAAGCTCGAGCTCAAGAAGCTTGACTCGAGCTTGACTAAACCCAAGCTTGAACTTGAGTTCACTTACTAAACCACATTTTTGAGCTCGACTCAATTAGTCCTATAACTTCGATATTTACAAGCTTGACTCAATATTATTGATCCCAACTCGATTAAACTCAACTCGATAGAATAATCAATTGTAACTTTTTCAATATAGAACAATAAACACAATAATTTTTTTAAATGTAACAAATCGCAGTGTTTCAACATAAAAAAGGTAAATTGGGAGAACCTTAACCCCGGTACCACAATTGGATACTCATCGACCCACCCCGTACAAGCCATATGATGCCGGTTAAATACCTCCATCCTAATCCTCACATGATCTGGGCACCCCGAAGGATCGACCCGCGTATTTAAACTTCACATATGAGTCTATGCTTCATTGGTAACGGGTACCTTAAAGGAATTAATTTTTTTCCCCAGCGGGGATCGAACTTGAGACCTTAAGGTCACCAAGTGCTTGCCTTAGCACAATAGCAATTGCAACTTGCAAGATACTCATCAAGTAGTCATCGTTTTTACTCACACTTGTAGTTGACTGAAGCACTTGTAAAATTGATCACCCTTAAAACATGCAATTGATGGTTTCTAATGGGCCAAGGGAGAGTTTCTGGTAGACACTTTCTATGGGGAGTAGGCCTCCCAAAAGGTAAGCCCATTGCGTTAAAATTCCTTTCATCTCTGACTTGCACTGTGTTAAGAAATACTTCTCAACAAGTCATCATGGATTTTAGAATCGGTGATGCTTTTGGTTGCATCATCTCTCAACAAAGCAAGTCATAGCTCAAATTCCGAAAATAGATTGTCTCGCCAGAAAATTGATGTAAACATACAGGAATTGAACTGATGGTGTGGTTTTGCTGGAAAACATGAATAGAGGGTGTCGCCAGAAAAAATTTTGTTGCAAGCCCGGAATAGACATGGAGGTTCAGATTCCATGATCACTGGGTTGATTGCCATATATGTCATATCCTAATAAAAATAGATAGAAAGAAAATATGAAAAACAGAGATGTTGAATATGGCGACACAGGTGGCAGGGTACATGGACCTTTTTATGATATGGCATGCCAACATGGTAGTAATTAACAAATGTGTAACAACAAAAACTAATGATATTACTTTTATTTCACTTATTATAAATGAAATTTAGGGGGTGGACTTTTAATATGGAAGATACAAAAATACACATTAAATGCAGCCCTTAGGGTTGCATTTAACATTTCCCACTTTTACTGAACACTTTCTGAAAATGAAATCCTTTTACTAATCAAAACCTTTATAGGTTCCACTAACATTTATGGATTTAATAAAGATTTATGTTAAAATTGCTAGAATAGAATGAAGATATATCAACAAAAAAAAAAAGTGCAAAACGACATACCTCCGTATCGAACAAATTTTGGATGCAGCGATCATAGATTGAGCCTACCATGATTTAGTTAGATTAAACGATGCTTCAAAATTAGTGGAGCTCATCAAGTACTTGACTCTGGTAGGTAGTTACACACAGACCTAAAGGGGAAATACAGCTAAAACTTAAGCTAATGATATCAAACTGAGCTTGGACTTTGAAAAACACTAGCAGCAGATTATACTTTAAACCTTGGGCACAACAATTGGTCAATCACTATTGTTTTTTGCTCCATTTGTTCAGAGAAGAGATCTCGACTTGCTTGTTCAAGAGTGAAACATAAAACTGTTCTCCAAATTGAGTTAAACATTTAGGGAAAACTTTCAACGAGTCACCTCGAGAAATCAATGCCCATGTAACATAAATACATGAAATCACACTACATGAGTTCCAACTTTCAAAAGATACACCGAGTGACAAGAAAACAATAACGGGTATATGGAGCTTTGCATTAGGAGCTGGGTATCTGATTCTTGTGGCTTGCAAAATAATCAGCTTTCTTATGCTTGGATAAAGACATTCTAGTTCTGATATGATATATAAACAAATGCAGTTACATATTTAACCCTCTTTTTAACCTAACTTGTGACATCTGATCAAAATCAGAAAAGGTCTCTCTTTTCCCCCGAAAAAAGTTTAGATCCCTTTTAGTTTACTAATTCTGTAAATATTGAGAATTCACCAAACACTAAAACATCTGAATAAGTAACAAAAACACGTCTAAACACTATATTCTTTGCTCCATTTAAATTTAACTGATTTTGATTAGTATTAAATATCACATTCGTCACATTTCAAAAGCAGATCCAAATACCAACATTCCTCGATTACCAAGATAAGAGTATGACAACAGTGACATTGCCAGTAACTGTTTTAAAAATGATAATGAAAAGCCATGACAAAAAAAAACTGAAAGTAAAGCATTCTTGATTCAAACCTGACATACTAGTAGGAACATCCTGCTGTAATGCCACTCTTCATTGTCCTTTCCCAGCAGCGTCCTTCTCTCTTCCTTCCATAACTTACTATCCGTGTAGACAAGCAGAGGTGAAAATTAAACCTATTTACTTATAAACGATCAAGTTGGTCGAACAGATCATACGAGTAAAGTATACAAAGTACAACTAAACAGAAATTGGTCGAACATATCTAAAGATACACAAAGGGTAATTTAACGCATAAAACATCAGGAAACGTTAAGTAGACTATTATTGTAGTAGTTTAATTTATCAAATCATATTTAACACATCCAACGTTTATGAAGAAGTAAAAAATCCAATATTTTGGACAAGATCACAAAAAAGGTTTTCAGGTCAACCAACAGCATAGACAAAAATATAGCTTCTTGTCCTCAGCCCTGATTGACTTGTTACCCAACCCATATGACAGCCCATTTTGTCTCTTCTATTGTCAAGTATAGCAGGTTCATAATAGTTTGTTCTTGTCAGATCTCTCGTTTTCTCTATTTAAATATATTTTATCGTTGAAATAACCAACACAGTGTTAGGTTTTGTGAAGGCCTTAGGCTTAATTAGATTAGGACCTGTTTTAGCTGCTGTTTAGGAAGCCCATTCGGTTTCCTTGTTCACCGAGCAAGAAACCCTAGACTGCTCTCTATATATATCCTAGACTATGCATTGTAATTTTTTGTACTGAGCATATTAATAAAATCCCCAGTTGCAGAATTAGTTCACACACATTGTGTGAGATACCACGTTTATACTCGTGTTCGTTCTTTATTATCTTGTTTATTGCTTCTGTGTACAACCTATTCCCAACACACAGGTCCTATATAAGCATCTGAAATTCTTCAATTATACCACCTCAACAGAAATTACAAATATATAATCCATAATCAACATACAACTAGAATTTATTAGTAGCTGAGTCTAGGCCTTTGGGTGGTCTACCTCTTGAAAACCATACCATATTTATACGTTTCTTTTTCCCATCATTCTGAGATGAGGTGTTAATGAAATTTCACTTTGCCTTGCAAAAAAAAAGTACTAGACTTATGCAGCCGATTTATGACTGCCACTTCTAATCAAGAAATAATGCGAACACTACTTCCAGTTTACTGCAAATGAAGCAATTTTATGATACTAACTAGGAAATAACCTAACAATATTGCACCAACTATATACATAATACATATCACAAGGCCATGAGAAAAGTTAGAATGAACAAAATAATCAATATCTCTTTTCCCTGGATAATTATTCACGATAAATGAATCTCCCAAAAATCTGTACAAAGAAGGTTGTTTCCTCTTAAAACAGGGTCACCTCGTTTTCAAAAGTGATTTGAACTTTTCTAACTGATTTGAAGAAACTGTGGAAGTAGTGCTTGTATCATATAATGCTAGCATGATTAAGTTTTTCTTCATTTGTAGTACCGTCAACATAAGTGGGAGGTTCAACTTCAAATTATAACACGATAAGTTCTCGGTCAGATTAGACGGTACAGAATTTGATGTAGTTTTTATTTGCTAAAATTAGGTCAGGTCTTATATGCCATGCATACAGGGTTGTTCCTAATTATTTTTTAGCCCTGGGCGAAACAAATAAAAAAATGCTCCTACTATAATTTGTAAACAAACACCGCACTACTTCTTAAACTTTGGAATTGAACCTAGTATAGCTACGCAGCTCATCCACATGCTGATTTTTGTTAGACAAGTTAAATTAGATGTCAAAACTTGATGAACCCTGAATTAAAAGTTCAGAATACAGCACCTAAAATGATGTCTTCATATGTTTTTGGAAATAAAAATAAAAATAAAAAAAAAAACAAATACTCTATTATAGTCGACATATGCTAGAATTTTTCTTTTAAATCATTCAATAAAGTCCGCAATAGAAACCCTCTTTCGTGTCTCTTCAATTCCTAACTATTACATATCAGATGTAAATTTTTTTAATAAGATGAATTTGCAAACTTTATAAATAAGATCTCAAGTATAATAAAATATCAATTTGTATATAGTTAAAATCTATGCTTCTCTTTTGATGTGTAACAGAGTGAGTTTTCCCGCACATGGTGGCAAGAGCAAAACAGATTTCATCTAATACACCCTAAATCAAAACATTGTATTTGACATCGTTAACTAAGTAAACAAAAACTGGTTACAAATAAAGTAACCAATTAGATTAAGGGAACAAATATGTATGCAGAAGTTCTTAACATATGTGCAAGGATGTGTACAAACTGCTTATATAATATGGGAAAATTTCCAAAGAATATGCTATAAAAGATGCATAATGAATCACCCCCACCTCTCCAAAAAGAAAAATTCACAGATAAAACTTCCACTTTTATTTTTTGATAATCTAATTGGGCTTCTATTCACATTTGAACCTTTTCTGTTAACTCATTCATCAAATTAAATACTTAAGTATAGTAAGTTACACATGGACACCTAAAAAGAGAAATGCAGCTCAAACTTAAGAGAATGATACCAAACTCTTGAGTTTGGAAAGCCACAGATAAAACTTTTAACTTTAAACAACCAAATGGAATTATAATGTCTAAACAAATGGAGCAAAAATATTAAAGTGATGGACTACTATTGCGCCTTAAAACTAAACAGAAACCGCCTCGTTGAATTGATATTATCAAACATTAACAGAATAGTTTGAACAGAGATACTTTGAGAAATCAATGTCTAGGAAACAAACATAAATACCTAAAATTACACCATAGTCATAATCAGTTGACTTCCAAAAGATACATTACAGCTATAAGAGATTAAAAAGGCTTATTTTGATTTGTGTTACAATCTGAGAATCTGATTATTGAGAATTGAAAACTAACTAATAAGCTATATATGTTTGGATAGAAAGATCTAGTTTTGATTTTTGAACAGTAAATACATTTATCTATCTATGGCTCTATGCTTTCATTTAACCTATGTTCATTTTGGAACTTTTACTCGAAATCAGAAAACATCTCCCTTCTTCCCAAATATATAGAGGTGTGTCTTGTCCATAAGAATTTGTCAAACACTGAAAGCATCTGATAACGTTGGTAATCCGAGTATTATAGCTTAGTACATCAAAAGCAGATACAAATGATATATGCTTCACTAGATTTTGATACAATTAACTATCTGATTTGGTTATTAAACATCACATGCGTTCTAACGCACATTCAGACACCCCCAAGGCCCCAACAGCCTAAATGACCAAAATAATAGTAATGAGGAAAAGGGCATTGGCAATCATAGTATGACAATAACAAAATAACCGTAACAACAAGCAAAATGAAAGAGCACTGAAAGTGAAAATTACTGTTTCAAACCTGTGAAAGGCATGTATGATCATCCTACGGGATACATCGCTTCTTTATCCTTCCTGGGGATCATCGTTTCTCTTCCACGCATAAGGCATAACTTACTATTTAAGTGGACGTCACTGAAATCAAACTATGCTGCTCACTAAATAGAAGTTTAAGTTATGATAGAAATTATAAATTCGACCCATTTAGTTATAAATAGATCAAGTTGGGGTATCTTCAACCTCTAAGGTGTCATACGTGGGTAATAAATGAAGTACAGCTAGGAAGAAATGGGTCGAACAGATTAAAAATACACTTTCATAACACCTCAAGAATCGTGAACTAGACAATTATTGTGGTAATTTAGCTTTTAAACCATATTTAACACATTACCTATTTATAAATTAGATAAATTGTCTCTTGCTCAACCCTTGGCATGACCAAAAGATTAGCAGTTTGTACCCCAGGCCCCAGCCCATATTGACTAGTTACCCAACTCATCTGAAATGCCAACTTTGCGTCCCGTATTGACAAGCATAGCAGGTTCATCACAAGCCTGTTATTCTCAGTTCACTACTTTTACTGGAATCAAACATAATTTAAACTACCAATAAAATTACCAACACGGTCCTATATAAGCATACAATCTTCAATTATAATATCGTAAGTATATGCCTGTCTAGAACTTCGAGATATCATCAATAAAGAACATAGAGTTTGCATAAAATGTGAGACGCGTTTGTCATATCGCCAGAACAGAACTTGTGTAACCCATTGACCATTTCGTTCATGGCAACTACTTCTAAGCAAACCATAATACAAACCACTTCCAATTTTCCGAATCATTACTATTGAAGGAAAGTTACGATGGTAGCTGGGTAATTGCCTATTCAAATCGCAAAAGCTATTATATATATATTTATATATATGTAAATCATATAGCCATGAGAACAATAAGTGTGAAATGAACAAAATGCTCAAGAACTCAATATGATTACCGTCAAGATCTCCAAGTAAATCTCCATCAAAAATCTTATTAAGATGGTACAACGAATTTACAACATATTCAGCTATCTCTTTTCCCCGGCAAAATATCCACGATATATGAATCTCCTAAATAACTGTACAAAGAACGCTGTTTCCTCTTAGAACAGGGTCACCTCGTTTTCAAAAATGATTCCATGTGGTCTAACTGATTTAAAGAAAAAGGAGGTACTTTTTTGTGCACCAAATATAAAATAAACCTAGCTTTGTCAATCTTGCCAGTGGCACAAAGCCGATGAAGTAGTTGAAAAATACTGTCGACACTTGGAAACCAATTCTTTTCCATACTACTTCTGCATATGGTAAACGCAAAGTCGATTTCACCTTCTTTACATAAATAATGCATCATTGTCTGATAAATCCTAGCATTCGGCTTGTAACCCTCATCATGAAAAGCAGAATAAACCCTTTTAGCCATATCAATATACCCCGCTCTGCAAAACCCTTTTATCACCAAATTAAAAGTTACCTCATCAGGTCTAACTCCTATATAACGCATCATTCCCATTAAGCTATTAGCCTGCCAAGCACGTCCTTTATTCACCAAAAACTGAACCCGAGCATTAAAAGTAGCTAAATTCGGTAAACACCCTTTCATCACCATAAGATTCCATAACCCATTCCCAACTTCCGCTTGATTCAACTTATAAAAAGTCGATATAAGAGTTGTATACGTAACCACATCCGGCTTTATCCCCGATTTTTCCATAACCATATACCCTTTATCAGGAACACCCATCCGGCAAAACGTATCAATCACAATATTCAACGAAACAACATCAAGTTCAAAACCACATTCGCAACAAACATCACCAAGAAACAACTCAAACGCTTTCAAATCACCCGTTTTCCCCAAAACCTTAAGAACAGCATTAACCGACTTAACACTCTTCTTACACCCATAAATCTCCATATCCTTAAACGTCTTAACCGCATGTTTAGCCATTCCGGCTCTCCCATACAACATAATAATCCTAATCACAAACCCTTCTCGCCGACCCTGCGGCAACCTCTTTTGTTCCTCCACCAATTCCTCAATATAATCAAACCGTCCCGCCCCAGCTAACCTACCAACCGTATCCTCAAACGCAACCATGTTTTCAACAACAAGACGGTTACGTGCATTTTCCTTGAACAAACTAAACAATTTCTTAGGGTTTCGTTCCGCCTTTAGTTTCAGTAACGCAGGTTCCTCTACATTTACCGGTGGTTTCGTAAGTCGGTTATCTAACTTTTTCTTAGCCAAATGAACCAATGCATCAGGTTTTCGTTCCGGTTTTAGGTTATCGGGTTCGGGTGCTAAAATTAAGGACGGAGGTTTGTTAACATTGTTGGGAGTGATATTAATATTATTATTATTATCATTCCAATGAGATACAAAACTTGTGAATTTGTTGTTAGTTGTGAATTTGCGATATAATCGCAGTGAGAGCATAATTTTTTTCATTTATTAAATATTTTCAGATCAGAATCACATCATAATAATAACTATCATTATGAAATAATAAAAATAAACAAATAATAATAATGTGTTTATGAAGGACTAAAAGTACCTGAGATTGTTAAATTGGGGAAGGAATGATAGATATAAGGATATAAAAAAGATGAAATGTATACATTTTGGGATTGTGATTATGATGGTGGTGGTAGTTGTGGTGGTTAAGGGTTTTACGTGGGTGGAAGTTCGTGGCGGTGAAGGGTTTTACGTTTGCAGCCGGTGAGAAACCGGAAACTATGATTCGGTAATGAATTGAGAACATTTTTTAGGTTATTCGGTTTGAATAAGTTGGCCCATTTGATTTTTGGGTTGTAATCAAACTTTAAAGTCCATACCGGTAATAATAATAGCAAATGTCTAGCTCAACTGGCAGATGCATTCTTGGTTTTTCTTATAGGTCTTGGGCTCGACTCTTAGGAGTGATAAGTCTATGAGTTTTTCTCTGAATCACCTGTAACGGCTTATGGTCTACATCTCGTAGTCTAGAGTACGTGCAGGGCTTTACCATTATA
>JANDBE010000028.1:21651108-21664931 GCA_024320915.1 Erigeron philadelphicus
TGGTTATGTTTTCTCTCCAATGGGTCATGTGAAGTATTATAACTAAAGTTAGAAGCGGTTAAATGGGTTAAATGTGTTAAAAGTTGCTCAAAGTGCATACAATCTCATACTTGACAGAATTTAAAGCTTTATGTTATTCTTGTAAACATCTCTTCACATTCTATATATTTTATAGAAAAAGTCTAGGAAATCGAAAAAAAAAAGGTGCTTGTGAGTCGACCCAATTCATGTATTTTGCCTTTTTTTTGTATATGTACCCAATCCATCTGTAGCTTATTGAGATGGATTGTTTATCTGACTTATAGTTCTAAGAAAATTGTTTCTTTGGATTGTAGTATGCACTGTTAGGTCTTTCCTAAATTGTTCAGTAAATTCTCTTACTGTGTACCATCATTTTTCGTTCAAATATATTACCCTGGTGCAGGAACTCCAGTCTGTACGTGGTCAGCTTGCTGCAGAGCAGTCCAGATGTTTTAAACTAGAGGTAACTTTTGTTGTGTTGTGCTTCATCCCTACAAAATTGATTCTCTCAAAAGGTTCCTTATTATTTATAAATGTTTCTTAGGCCTGCTTAGATTTGTTTTATTTTTCCAAAGTCTTTACATGATTTTGAATAATCTGAATCATATAGTTGTAATAAATTACGGTACGGATAGTATTCACAATTTTATTTGTGCATTTTCTTATCAGAGCCGGACTGATCAGATGATCAGGTCTGCGTAGCACATTTTAACTCTATAAAGAACTTAGTACATAATAAAATGACCAAGGACATTTCTGTGAAAAAAGGAGACTCATCTTGTCAATTAGGTTAAAGAAGGGTTAACTTGGTAGATTTTATTTTTTTACCTTTTAATAATCAGAATTATGAAGGCTGGTAAGAACCAAAATTTGAATAACGGGAACCAGTATCTGTTTGTCACCCAAACATTAGAAAACTTATTTTATGCCTAGAAATCAATCAAATCAAAGGAGTTCCAGTGGTAACTTCGAACACTACCTAAGTTATCCATCAGATAAATAGTGGTTTCATAAGCTTGTATTACAGTTGAATAAATATATACCAAAAAGTCTTTATAGAGTCCTTGTATGTCTGAAGTGGCATACATGTTATCTATACTCTAAATCATAAAAATGCTGGTTAATTTCTAATGTCTCTCAAAATTTGATTTCTTATTTTGAATTGGACACTTTTATATCTTTCACGTTGTAATTAATTCTGACTGCTGAAAAATCAACAGGTGGATGTTGCCGAACTAAGACAAAAGCTACAAACAGTGGACACCTTACAGAAAGAACTTGAAATCCTTCAAAGACAAAAGGCTGCTTCTGAAGAAGCTTTTGCAAAACAAAGACAGAGTTCAGGAGGGGTGTGGGGATGGCTAGCCGGGACACCACCTCCTAATGAAAAATCGTAATTTAAAACAACCCAATACATAGTGATTTTCATACTCAAAATCCCTTCAAAATTCATTTTCCTATAAAATCTTAGTTCCTTTTCTCTTTTGACTATTGTTTGAGTTGGCATAAGCTATTTAAGGTTATATGTATGTTGCAGAGAAAACATAGCTAAATGGTGCTTCTATTTTTTTATTTTTTGTTTGGGATTTTGAATCCAAAGATTGTATCGCCTCTGTTTTGTTTTATAGACTAATGATGATGGCATATAGTTATGATCAAGTTCTGTGGCAATATTATTTTGTGCATGTATAATGTGTTCATTACTTGAACATAAGTAAATAGTCCAATTGGTCTACTCAGAATGGACATTGTAGTCAGAATAGTTTGGTTCTAGATCGGATTAGACAGAAAGAGAACAAATACATTGGTTTTTGGATTGCTTTTGGTTTCTAAGGTGTTTGATTTCAATTATGGAATCATTATGGGTGTGTAAGGATTTATTTCAAAAGGAAACTACTTCAACCAATACCAAACGTCTCATAGTATTTTCGGGAAATGAGGAATTCTCAACAAAAAAAAGTGTTCCCTGAACCAAACGTGATAGTCGTTTTCCATTATAGATGAGTCTATTTGGCACTTAACATGGCACCTAAATCATACCGGACTTTGTTAGGCTATCGTTCTCTTCTTCTCTCGAAATTATGGTCTAAATAGCTTATAAATCCCGAATCTCTATTAAGTTTGCTATAAAGATTATAACTTTTGAAATGAGGCTTCTCAAAACTTCGTTTAGAATGAGTTAGAAAAGCTACTCATCTAATATAATATTTATTTGAATATATTTATCTATTAGTATTATTTTTTGTTATTACATACTGTATTATTATTATAGGTTGAAATTAAAATTGATTTGTATTATCCTTCGATTTTCATTTGATATCTTATATAATATTTTGTTTCTAAATTTCTAATTCAACACACTAAAAAATAAATAAATAAATAATTTTTTGCCCACAATTTTTCTAGTAAATACACCGGGCACTCATACAGTTCGGACCAACGCGACAAAAAGAGGAGGTCCAACGCTAACACGCTGAAGGCTGACATGCTGGTTGAGGTTCACGCCGGGGAGAGCGTCCATTGGAGACATCCTTAAAGAGTTTGATTACCAATTGCTGATCCCAATATTATCCACCAAACACTTTTGATAGGAATGAAAGTCCGTCTCTCATTCTCATACTTGTAAACAATACATACCTCAAGACTAGAACCAGTTAGTACACAAGAAACTGAATAGTTTATCAATTCCGTATATTACCAAAATTGTATAACTAATGACCTTTAATCCTTTATTATTGATCGATGAGCATTATAACATATGTTTGTGTATTTTTCATCAAACAATCTACAACATCAATTAGTTACATTGTTTACGCATCTTGCAAATATTAACGTTTGAAGTTAAGTGTAAACCATATTCAAGTTTTGTTTATAGTTTCATAACCCTCCTTGAAAGATTGTCTTTGATAGTTGATATCATGTTATATTGTAGTGGTAAGTTGGGTTTTGTTTTTTTACTTTTCGCTTAGACTTTGGTTCTCAATGACCTCTGTAGTGGTTTTTGGCCTTGAGTGGAGTTAGGCTAAACCGAGAGGGAATGTTACTCTTGCGTTGACCCCAAAACGAGGACATGACAGAGGGGAGATTTCTTTGAGGACTAGGATTAGTTTAGTGGTTTTGAGGGTTATGTGAGAGTGTTAGGATTAGTCTAGTTAGGCGGTCTCAGTTGCTTGGTTTCATAGGTTGTTGAGCATCCGTGGGCCCATTGGGCCCATAAAAAGTCTTAGTTAATTTCTATTCATATGTATGTGTGCATGGATCCTTTCATAATTCATGTTTTGGTTTCATGTTTTGGTTTCTTGTACGAGGCTGTGTGTATTGTGTTTACTCTATTATGTTGTTTATATGTTATATAGTTGCTATTGAATATGTATTGTCAAACTGTGAGATAGTAGGTTAGGCACTTTTCTCTTTCCTACCCTACTTTTTACGTAGCTGAGAGATACTCAACAGACATGTAGGTCTTCTACACTATTTTTTTCGGCCGACATGTATGATATCTAAACTTTTTACACTTTCCTATTTTCGTTTCTTCTGACAGGAGATCTTTATGGAAGCAACCTCTCTACCCTTAAGTAGAGGTAAGATTATTTACAGCTTACCTTCACATAGCTCAGGAATGGGGTCTTGTTATTTTGTTGTTATATACAAAATATATTAAACTTTAAAGCTATAAACGGAAAAAAAATATTCATGGTTCTAATCAAACGAATCAAGTAAAAGTTTATTTTTGATTTTCAAATCGTAGAGTTTTGAGTCGAATTTTAACTATGAAAAGAGAACTTGTAACTTTTGCGAAGTTTTCTTATTTTAAAAAAAGGTGAGGGACTAGAAATTAAAATTAAATAAAAGTTAATTTGCGAGGGATTATATTACAAATGTCACGTATGGTCATATCGTGCTCTGTTTTTGTTGCAAATTTCTCAGACAATATATATGTACACACAGATAATATATATTGTGTGTATTTCCCTCTTTTTTCTGTTCGAATTGAATGGATATTCAAAACAAATTATTTACACATACAAATATGCATCAAATACCTCTTAAAAATCTAATCTTTAACACTTTCTCAAAAACCCATTTCATTTTCAACAATTTTTATAACCAATCCTATAAAAAGCAGTCATTTTTAATTTCTTCTTATTTCACAACTTCTAGCCCATTTGCAGCTGAATCAAATCCACCTATTAAAAAAAAGAATTTTAAAAACTGGGATAAAGAGAAGCTAAGATTGTATTCAGGGAAGCTCCGAGATTGTGCCGAAAATCGGGCTGTAAACGAGGGAAAAAAGATTCACAAACAGATTATGGAAAGTGGTATTGAGTTGGATTCTCATTTGTGGGTGTCATTGATTAGTTTTTATGCGAAATGTGGGTGTTTGAGTATTGCACGCAAGGTGTTAGATGAAATGCCTGAGAGAGATGTTGTGTCTTGGACGGCGCTTATTAGTGGGTTTGTTAGTGAAGGGTGTGGTGGGGACGCGATTCGGGTTTTTTGTGAAATGTGTGAAGAAGGGATTAAGGGGAACGAGTTTACGTTAGCTAGTGTTTTGAAAGGGTGTAATTTGTGTTTGAATGTTGAGTTTGGTAAGCAGTTACATTGTGAGATTGTGAAACGCGGGTTTTTTGATGATGGGCATGTTGGTTCGGGTCTAGTTGATTTTTATGCTAAATGTGGTGAGTTAGATTATGCAGAGAAGGTGTGTGTTTCGTTGCCTGAACAAAACGTGGTTTCATGGAATTCGTTGATTAATGGGTTTGCTCTTGCAGGTGATGATGAAAGGGTTTTGAGATTATTTTGTAGGATGAAAGAAGCTGAAATGAAGTTTAATAGATATACATTGTGTACTATTCTTAAAGGGTGTGCCGCTTCTAAGAACATAAAAGCAGGGCGGATTGTGCATAGTTTGGCAATTGTAAGTGGGTGTGAAGATGAGGAATTTGTGAGTTGCAGTCTTGTTGACATGTATTCCAAATGTGGGCTGGCAGATGATGCATTAAAGGTA
The DNA here is from genome assembly GCA_024320915.1 of Erigeron philadelphicus. Lineage (NCBI taxonomy): Eukaryota > Viridiplantae > Streptophyta > Magnoliopsida > Asterales > Asteraceae > Erigeron > Erigeron philadelphicus. The sequence goes on from JANDBE010000028.1 coordinate 21,656,138, forward strand.
TTTTGGAGGATAAAATCGCCTGATGTTGTGACATGGAGTGCCATGATCTGTTGCCTTGAGCAGCAAGGAAGGGAAGAAAAAGCCGCCGAGCTATTTTGCATGATGGTATCTTTGGGATTGAGACCCAACCAGTTTACTCTTACAAGCATTCTCAGCGCTGCTAAAAGTCTAGGTGACCTATGTTATTCTCAGTGTCTACATGCCTGTGTTTACAAATATGGTTATGCAAATGAAACAGCAGTCAATAATGCATTACTTACAATGTACATGAAGAATGATTCATTTGACGATGGTTGCAAAATTTTTAATGCAATGAGTCACCGGGATTTAGTTTCGTGGAATGGTCTTTTATCAGGATTCCATGACTGTGAAAGCTGTGACGGACCAAATATCTTTCAGCAGATTTTAGTAAATGGTTTCAAACCCAACATGTATACATTTGTTAGTACCATACGGTCTTGTACTAGCTCCTTAGATAGTGAGTTTGGGAAGCAAGTGCATGCCCGAATCATTAAAGAGAATTTTGGTGATGATTGTTATGTGGGAACAGCGCTGATTGACATGTATGTCAAATCCAAATCCATGGAAGATGCCGAGAATGTATTTAGTAAGTTGAATGAGATCGATCTTTTCACTTGGACAGCAATCATATCTGGTTGTGCACAGACTGATCAAGGGGAAAAGTCCTTTTTCTACTTCAATCAAATGCATAATGATGGTGTTAGACCCAATGAGTTCACTCTTGCTGGCTGTTTGAGAGGTTGCTCTGGGATTACAAGCCTAGAAAATGGGAGACAATTGCATTCTTTTGTGATTAAAGATGGCCATGTAAATGATTCATTTGTTGCAAGCGCACTTGTAGATATGTATGGGAAGTGTGGGTGCATTGATGATGCTGAGATGATCTTTGAGACAATGGAATCACATGATACCGTATTGTGGAACACAATTATTAATCAGTACGCACAACATGGCCAAGGAGAGAATGCTCTTAAGACTTTTGAGAATATGTTAGGTAAAGGTGTCTCACCTGATGGAGTTACTTTTATTGGCATACTTTCAGCATGTAGCCATCTGGGTTTGATAGAAACCGGAAAACAACATTTTTATTCCATGACTGAACTTTATAAAATTCCCGTGAGCATTGAGCATTATGCTTGTATGGTTGATATTCTTGGTAGGGCGGGAAAATTTAATGAAGTCGAAACTTTAATAGATCAAATGAAGCTAACTCCCAATAGTTTAATTTGGGAGACACTCCTTGGAGCATGTAAAGTTCACGGGAATGTAGAACTTGGCCAAAAGGCCGCAGAGAAACTTTTTCAGATTGAGCCTGAAGTAGATTCGAACTATATTATGTTATCCAACATTTATGCAGCCAAAGGGATGTGGGATGATGTGGCTCAAGTAAGGGCATCTATGTCGAGTCAAGGGATTAAAAAGGAACCAGGGTGCAGCTGGGTTGACATTGATGGTCAAACCCATGTGTTCTTGTCTCAAGATACATCTCACATAAGGATACATGAAATACATCAAAAGTTGGAAGAATTGGAGAAAAAGTTACATTCTGTAGGTTATGTTCCAAATACAGATTATGTGCTTCACAATGTTTCTGACAAAGAAAAACGTGAAATACTTTCCCATCATAGTGAAAGATTGGCTCTTGCTTTTTCCCTTATCGACAACAAACCAAATAAACGGGTTAGAATATTTAAAAATCTCAGAATATGTGGAGACTGCCATGAGTATATGAAGCTTGTTTCTAATATCACTAATAAGGATATTGTTATACGTGATGCTAAGCGATTCCACCATTTTCAAGATGGTGCATGCTCGTGTAAAGATTATTGGTGAACCTGGGGCTTTTTTAAGGTGAATTGTAGATTAGGTGTGTAAAAAGCTCCATCATCTTTGCTTCATTTTACTGGTTTTGTTTTTGCTTTTTTTTTTTTGTTTTTTTTTTTATTTTATTATAACTAAGTTTGCATACTTTAGAGTGATAATAGATATGGACATACTGAAAAACATTTTTTTGCTGATATAGGTTTTGTATCTCTTTACTCAATTAGAATCATTGATTAATTATGCACTTCTTTCTTTTGTTAATCAGATTTTGTTTGTAGAACTATAGTTTGATAAAGGGAATTTATTTCAAAATCAGGGAACTGTGGGACCTTGTATATTACCGGAACCAAGAGCTTAGAGTCCTGAGGAACACCATAAATGTCAAATGACCAAGGTTTGTTTTACTGAATGCATATGAAATACTCTGTTTATTTATTTATGATCTAATTATGATTTAAGGATTTTGCTTGTAATGAAGAGGCACGGTATCCAAGATTGGTTAGACACTTCGACCACACACTTTTTTTAGTGTTTAGGCAAAATTATAAACATAGAGTTTAGGCAAAGATTTATGGTGATATGGAAGATGTTTGTGGGAAGGATGTTGTTGATAATGAGGTGGACGATATCCAGGCCCGTCTCCGAGAATGTCAAAAAAAGAATAGGCCCGAGGCAAAAAGAGAAAATGGGCCCCTAAAATTCTAGTCAATAATAATGCATAAGCATGATAACAATAATTCAATAAAGTATTTATAGTATATAAGTATAGTTTACTTAAATAAAATGTGAGGCTTTCCTTGAATTTCAACAAAAATTCTAATCCTTTTTTTTCCAGAAAAGAAAATCCCAATTTTTGGGTCCACTTTTGTGATCAGTTACTCTTTTGACTAATCAGTCTATCGTGTGCTCACGCTTTTTCTATTATTTTGCCTTTTAGTAACCGTAAAACATTATGGGCCATAGCTAGTGAACTAAATTTTTTGGGCCCTTTTGAATTATGGGACCTTGGTTTGGGCCTAGCCTGCCTAGCCCAAGAGCCGGCCCTGACGATATCTATCCTTAGGTGTTTGTGGGGAGGATGATGTTGGATGGTGTTGGTGTGTCATGTATAATCGATTGTATGTGTTTATTAATTGGATGAAGCACATTTGGAACAAGAAGTCTAAGAGCATGTTTGTTTATGACCTAATGAGCTTTACAAAAAAGTATTTAAATCATGTCAATTAGGATTGTTTGTTTTGACTTAAGAAATCAAAATCCAACTTAATTGACTTAATCAAGAAAGAAAAGTTATTTATAAATTCAGTCATTTTATCTTGACACGTAATGGTTAAAAGAATAAACAAACCCTAAGTGTAGAAGAGGGATGAATAATATGGAAGAGAGAGAAAGTCAGAGATGAGAGATGGAGAGAGTTGGATTGGGTTGAGGACGAACCAATGTTTGAACCACATTTTGGGTTGGCTTAGTTTGAACCGTGTTTTTTCATGTTACATTTTCTTGGATCCATAGTTGGTGAATATGATATAATTGTTTTGGTGAGTGAAATGTGTTTTGAAAGTTGATTGATTGTTAATTTTATGAAGAAGTAGATGTGAAGTTAGTTGATCGAATTTAATATGTTAGTTGATACATAAAATGACATTCAATATATATGTTACTTGAGACTTAAATTGACATTGAAAATGTTAGTTGAGACATAAATCATTATTCAATATGTTAGTTTTTTTATAAAAAAATTAATATGTTAGTTGATAATGTGATATGATAAGTTAAACGGAATGGAAATATATAAATGAAAAAAGATAATAATGTTGAAAGGTCCAAGATTGGAAAGAAAAAAAAAAGAAAAAGAAAAAAAGAGAGATGGAGCGTGACCGTGTGCGAGACCGGTGTTTCGTTTTTCCTCCCCCTCGACCTCGTCTCTCTCACACACACTGTTATGATACAAACTGAATAACAGAATTGAGAGAGAGAAGAAAAAGATTTACACACACCAAAACTCAATATTGAGTTATTTATATACAAGAAATAGGCTAACGGCCCTAACAACCTTTCCCGCCCAAACTCTCAAATTGACACAACTAGTCCTTCTCTTCTCCTATTTTACATTTGTAGCCCAAATTCAATTACACATGTAACACGCACAGTAGGGGCGGTGTGTAGTACTCTCTCTTTGCACTCTTTCACTCCATCTCCCGCCATCCCCCCTCCCTAAGTGTGATAACTTGAGTGGCTTTCAATAGTTCGAACCCATTGACATGTGTGGGGTTTCTACATAATTATGAAGATAGGATAGTAATTTTATTTTTCTACTTGTATCCAGATATCACCATGTGGGTATTTCACAATGTCGGTATGCCTATGCGTAGTAATATGAGATGACGAAAGTGCGTACAAGTATGTGATGAATACATAAAATTATATAACTGCATATATTTTGTTAAATATCTGAATGTTTTAAGCAATATTGTGTCTATGTCTAGTCATTAAATTTCTAGTAATGCACTTCATAATGTAATTTAACTGTACCTTTGTTGAAGGTTTTCTGCCTTAATTAGCTGATGTGGATTCGTACGAAGATGGATTGTGTTGGACAAAAGCAAATTGGCAACATTTGGTCTTATGAACTGTTCGTTGCTGTTAAAAGGTTCCAACACAAGGAGGAATCCCCACCTCAATCATGTGCAAAGTGCAACAACAGTTTGATTCACTGTGACAGATTTGAGGCAATGGAAATTTAAAGATGACCCTGTTCTCTTCTCTTCTCTTGTATGTATATATGTAAAAGTTATAATTGCTTTCCTATTCAAGATTCTTACGGTATATATAGAACAAACAGAAATAGAAAATTTTCTTAAACTAGTATGTGTATTGTGTAACGAGATATTTTTGTATGTTCACTGATCACATATATGGTGTATCATTTTATATGTCAGGTTCTCCAGGGAAATCATTTTTTCTTTATATTGGTTTTTTTCTTGACAACTATAATGCTACAGCTGGGTCCATGTGCCTTGGGTTTGAATCATTGAACTTGCTTCGACTCTTTCTTATAACAGTGGGCCAAACCAAATTGCTACTCAATTTTGCAGACCGTTATATTATTGGAAGTGTTTTATTGACATTCTTGTGTTCTGGAATGTCTTTGTATACGGGGAGTAATTAAGTTTTGTATAGAAGTAATAAAAGTTAGTGTTGATTATAGATTTTTTGCAGAAGCTTTGATTAAAATGGTTATTTTGTGTAGAAGTCAAATTCCAAGGTACTTCAATAATGAATGGTCAAAACCCGTTGCAGAATGTCTTAGACAAAACTTTTAGATAGTTTATTGACACATTAAGGGATAAGGGGTCTCTTGGTTCTAAAATTTCAATACAATTTGATGGATAAAATTGCTTATGTTAACCTAACAAAACTAGACAGAAAATGTAACTTCGTTTTATTGAAATTCTTTAAACCAAACGGCTTCTAAAACTTAAAAAAAAATATTGCTAAATCTAGAGTTTTAATGATATATCTAATCTAAGAATAGGCTATAAAACTAAGAGGAGTGGTAAGAAAGGGAGAGTGAGGCGACTTGTGCCATGTGTCATGTGGTGTAAGAAGAGTTGCCCCTTAAAAAAGGTGGAAATGGGTGAATTTTGGAGAGTGGGGCGACTAGTGCCATGTGGCATATGGGGTAGGGAAGTGTTGTATATAAAAAAAGGTAAAAATGAGTGGATTTAGGAGAAGTCGGCGATGAGGGTGGTGTTCAGGGCGACTTTGACTGACTTTGGAGCATAAAGGGGCGACCTGTGGAGGTCGGGCAAAACACAAGTCGGGCAAGGAGGGTGGTGTGGGGGGCGACTTTGGGTGACAAGGGGCAAGAGTCGGCAAGAGTCTTTACCACTCATTTTGGTCTAAAAACAAGAAAGAAAAAGGTCAAAAACACATGTATCCATTATATGGCTCTCTTTAAAGAATTAAAACTCAAAGTCAAATTATACACTCATTCTAAAAAATTGACCATTAGGTCCCCTTATCGAAATAAAAAATAGATCTCGATCTTCCATTATTATATAACCATTTTCTTTCTTTGAGCGAATATATACTAATTAAATACCCACACTTATTACAACAAAACAGCCGTCTATAACATGTTTATGCTGTCGTGTCGATTTTAGCAGCATTTACCGTAATCTACTTATATTCTACTTAATAAAAAAACAAGATTTTTTGTTTTCAATAATTATTATTTTTATTATTACAAAAAAAGGTAATCTTTTCCCCAACAAAAACAGTACTATAAAACTATACAAGATTCAAACAAAATATACATCTCTATATCTATATCTATATAAAATATATAAATACAGATCAAATCAAATCAAATTAAATCAACACTTTTATTCTCCTCCCTTTCTCACTACTATTCCTTATATATATATATATTCTTTAGAAGAAGGTGGATTCTAGCACTCAATCAACAAATTCAATCAAGGTGATTAATTTATTGCATATTTGTAATGGGTTTTTAATTTTATAAAATGGGTATGTGTTATTTTTTGTTAATTTGTATTTATTTAATTGTTATTGCTTTATATCTGATATATTTTTTGGTTTCTGCATCTTGCTGTTCTTGAACTATGATTTGTTATTTATATAACTTTTCAAGTTTTGATCTTTTCTTTTTGTTGCCCATAAAAATTTAATCTTTTTTGAAGATTTAAAATCATGATTGTTAATTGTTGATAGTTTGTTCATATGGATGTGATTTGATTTGATTTTAGATCTGTGTGATTATATTTTACTAGGTTTATGCACTGTTTTTAAGATTCTGCAAATTTTATTGTAAAGTATAACTGCCCCTTTTTCGGTTTTTCTGTATTTATGTGAATTAGCTTAACTTATCGAGTTATCGTTTTTTTGGTTTGATCCCATATAGTTGCTGTTTAGTGTTCATTCGTTTGATTTAGTGGTGGAGTTAGGATTTTTAAACAATTGTCTTTCCTTTCATGAAATGTAGTTAAATGCTTTTTTTTTTTTCTTCTAGAATTTCGCTGTGTTACAAAATTAGAAATTTTTATACGGATATGCACACGTGCAGTCTACATTCAATGTAGGTCTGTTTACGGTTTGATCCTGATTGTGGGATCATATCTTGTTTTGTTTCGAATGTATATGCACAACAAAATGTAAAATGACGTAATGATCTTGTTTTCTTTTTCATCAAACAGGCCTAATTCGTATTGTCACAGAAAGTATATGAGGAGCTTATGAGACTTCTGTGCTCCTAAATTGTAGTAAGGCCAAGGTTTTGAGGAGTGGGGGAGTTTCTGATCAAGTTTCAGGAAAACATTCGAGATAGTGATAAAGAATGATAAAATTAAAAGAAATCAAATTGTTTAATAGCGAAAAAAGATGGGCATTTCCACTTGCTATAACCTCGATTGTATGTTTATTCCTTTTGGCAACTTGTTTCAACATGGGCCTCCTTCCTCCTTTGTACAAAATAAATTCATTTTTCCCATTATTCAATACTCATGTTTCCTCAAATCAAACAATTCCACATTTTGCTGAAGAGAAGCTTAAATCTCCAAATTTGCAATCTCGTCGCTCCCTCCCTCGTTTTGCCTATTTAATTTCCGGGTCAAAAGGGGATTTAAATAAACTTTGGAGGACACTTAGAGCACTATATCATCCTTGGAATTATTATGTTCTTCATCTTGATCTTGAATCGGAACCCGATGAGCGAATGGAGCTTGCAGCACGAGTCGAAAAGGATCCAATGTTTGCTCAAGTGGGGAACGTTTATATAATCAGGAAAGCGAATATGGTAACTTATAGAGGGCCCACAATGGTATCGAATACACTTCATGCGTGTGCCATTCTTCTAAAGAGGAATAAAGATTGGGATTGGTTTATAAACCTAAGTGCTTCTGATTATCCTCTAGTGACTCAAGATGGTAAGTTCTTTGTACATGTGGCTATTCCGGCCCCTTAATTTACGAATGGGCCGATATATTATCTGAAAGACTGAAGCATGTGAAATGAAAATGTTTAGCTAAAAGACGACCAGGCTGAATGGCATAAAAGTCACCCTACGTGTAGTTTGTTCAAAGATTTAGATTATTAGTGTAGCAATATTGTTTTTGTAGTTATAGGTGGCAGATTATTTTTATTCTAGAAAATAGAAATATAGAAAAAAAGCCAAATAAGCATTGTAGGTAAACCTTTACCTGCCCTTGACCTGCACTAAAATCTGACTTGTTAGATTCAAACTCATTTGGACCTTTTACCTACCTGTCCAGCCTGACCATCTTGCCATGTCTGATGTCTCATTCTCAGCTACCATAATATAACAGTTCATACCTTTCCGACTATCTTTCTAGTGAAAATGCTGAGAAGGCACTACTCTTTGTACAACTGAAGGACTTTGGATAAAATGTGTTGCGTTTAGGCTTATCCAAGTTATGAAATTTAAGTTTTGAACATAGCATAGTGCTGTGTGTTTCTAAACTCTTTTTGTTTTTATAAAAGTGATGGTCTGTTTGCCGCGAACACCCAATAATAGGATTGGAGAAAATATTTATGAGTGACAGTAATTAACCTTCCAACTATCTTACCTGTTTCTTGTTACAAACTATCCATGTTTTGCAGTAATGCAAAATAAATACTAGGAGTCGCAAGAGTTGAGCAAACAAATAATGGTAATGTAAATGTAAAGAAATCATCACTTATCTAAAACTACTTATGGCCACATGAGTTATTTTTTCTTTTTGGGATTTTTGCTCCCTTTGCAGCTAAAAGCCAACTGTGGTAGTTCTGGAAAGTCAATTTGTAAACACAAACAATATCAAGTGAATTACTTGAGAAAGAACTGATTGGTTGAATGTATTTACAGATCTTCTATCTACGTTTCGTAATCTGAATCGAGATTGGAATTTTGTTGAGCATACAAGTCAAC
>JANDBE010000028.1:21685429-21697004 GCA_024320915.1 Erigeron philadelphicus
GGCTACTTTATTTATGATCTACAATGCATGTAATAATGATGGCATTTATGTTGGTGCCATGACTTGGATTTTACTTTTATTGTTTTGATGATGCACATTAGTAACACCATTTATGAAAGGTACCATCCGTTACGGATGGGGCAGTTTTTTAAAGTGATCTTTTCCGCTATATTTTAAACGCCGTTTGACAAAGTTTTTGAAAATCCAAGTTTTTAAATGACGGGTGTTACATAAGAAATGGCGAGATCATCGGCTTGAGAGCGGTTTTTCTGAGCAGTATTCCAACTCTCCGGTGGAAGTGGTTCCTTGGTAACTGGATTAGTGTGAACAACAGGCACATCCTTGTAAGAAGCTTTAACGATGGTACGAAGTGGTTGTCTAGCAACCCAATTCATGAATCGGTTTCTCCATTGTGCGTAGCAATCACGATACAAGACAGGAGGTCGGGTATCAGAACCAAGAATCAAAGAGTCTGTAGCAGCCATGAGTAAAAAAAAAGTAATGTAAATTTCCACAAATTCAGCACAAATGCCGGTTTTCAGAAAAGAAGTACTAATACCGATTTTGGTAAATGCGGTACTAATACCGGTTTTCGTTACAAAAATTGAACAGGGTAATCTTTTCCCAAAATTGATGAAATAGAGAACTAATACCGGTTTTGGAGTAAACCAGGTATCAACCAAACAACCACACACAAATCTCAACAAATGCCGGTTTTGAGGAAATTGTCAACTAATACCGGTATTGATAAATATGTTTACTAATACCGATTTTCAAGAAAAGTGATGGATAGAGTTTCGGCTAAGGAAATGATAAATATATGAACTAATACCGGTTTTGGAGTAAACCAGGTATTAATGAAGCCAAACCAATCACACTCAAGAAATTCTTTTTTAATACCGATATTGAGAAATGATTCACAAATACCGGTTTTCAAAGAAACACTTTACGATTATAATAAGATGAAAACCGATAAATATTGTAACTAATACCGGTTTTGGAGTAAACCATGTATTATTGGTAATAATGGATGAAAATAAAATTTTCACTAAATGTTGGAAAACCGGTAAGAAACCTAGTAGGGATACCGGTTTTAGTGCAGAATTAAATCTCAGGGAAAGCCGGTATTACAACTGAAGCAGATCTGAAAGTTGGTATTCAGAACAGTAAGCAAAATCTTCAATTTTTGGCCATTTGGTTTGGATTTAAGATTTGAAACTTAATAAGGGATATTGTAGGAAGGTAATGGTTGGATTAACACTAAAAAGGAGGTTACTTTAACATGTTTAGAGGGTAAAGATTGAAGCTTTCGGTAAAACGATAAAAACACAAAAGAGAACAAAATTAAGCCATGAATCTAACACAAGTTGTGATTTTGCTCTGATACCAATTGAAATCTATGTTAAATATGCAGTGAACCTTTTGTGTGTGAAAGATAAAGGAGACAATGTAGGTAAATGGGAAATATATTAATATGCAAAAAAGGTTGGATTTCTTACAATGGAGGAGGGTTTATATAGGCAAAAAATTTGCACTAAACCCCCTCACTAATTACATTTCAAGTCCTTGACTAATTAACTCTAAATCCTTCCCTACATTACATACTTAATTATAAGGACAACAACATTACAATTTAACAAAACATACACTAACAAATATAAAAGCTAACATGCTATGTAACATATAAGTTTTTTCAACTACAATTCTACAAATATTGAAATCGTCCTTGTAAAACATTACTCAATGTTTAGTATATGTCGAAGCAATGTAACTTGTTACATACAAAAAGGGCAAACAATATGGTTCGTATACTTATGTGCGTCAAATGAGAAAATAAAAGTCAATAAGTACCATATAAATCTTTAAACTTATTAATAACAATCTGCATACACATTGACATTTTTTTTCTTTATCAATATCACATGTATCATTATCATTATACGTATATAACAAACTATAATAAATTTTGGGGTTTTTTATTTTTGGCCACATAAATTTAGTCATTTGATTTTGACCACATAACTTTTAATCATTTGATTATGTCCATTAACTTTATCTTTTCCTAATAATACAAGTATATATTTTTTTTCTTTTCTGCTCGTACCTTGTCTCATCTTTGCTTTTTTAGCCCTTTTGACATTCTTCATGCTTTGTAATCATATCCATCATTAGACAAAATATAACTTGGTGATGTGATAAACCATGATGTACTTTGTAACTATCATCAAACAAAACTTATAATTTGGTATTCGAAACATCATTTACTTGCACTATGTTTTTTATTTGTTAACGTGACAAAATCCAAGCGTGGGTAGAAATACTAGTTGCCATAGTTAACTTTTGACTTGACTCGAAAACGTGATTGTTGACTCATGACTCGAAACGTGACTCAACTCGTAAGAATCTTAATATTTTGTATACTACATAATATTGTATATATAAATAAATTTGACGTATTTATAAACAAAATGTAAGTTGATTATCATAATATGTTATTACCAAAATGATACATATTAGATACTTTTGAATCATAAAGTAACGGTTTGTCCCCAAATTCGTTCTAAAATTATCAAAAATACATATATAACATACAAATTAATGTAACCATAAATATGATATATAATATATAATCATGTTATCAAACTAAAACAATCATAAGTTTACGACTCGTATACACCACGACTCGTAAGAGTCAGGAGAAAAAAGAGTCATTTAACGAGTCCTCTCGTTTTTAGGTGTAAACTGACTCGACTGGTAAGAGTCGACTCGTGATTTGTAAGAGTCTAACAACTATGCTAGTTGCAATATAAATAAAGAAATTACATAATTTAATAGATGATATAAACAATACTAAATAGGCTTAAGACTTGTAGTAAGCCATAGTTTTTAACTTTCAATAATATATATGGGGTTCTAAAATGGATAATCGGGATGGGTCAAATGGGAATGAAACTTACCTACAAATAATTACTAGGCAGACAATAAACACGAACCCTGTAGATTCATGTGGGAAAAATAAAGAAAAAAGTGCAATCACCGAAAATCATATACAAAATCACGGTCACTTTGCTTACATCACACCGAAAAGGCAAAAATCATCGCACCTCTCTAATGCCTCAATGTCGGAAAAAAGTGCAATCACCGGAGTTGGTCGGTTGCCCATAATGGAAAAACTTTATAAATCTCTCAATAAATTTATATCATGTAGTAATGAAAGTTTGGAAGGCAGCCCTGGCCTCTGGAAACATAGGTCATGGCTTCAATCCTCATCTCATATAAAGGTTGAGGGCCTTTTCAACCGTAGAAACTGAAAGCAGCCTCCCTACTTAGGTAGGGGTAACCTCGCGGAAGGCGGCACTCTTTCTTTTTAGTAATGAAAGTTTGGGTTATAATCAATATCTCCAGAGCATGATACAATGCACATTTTGAATAAAAAAAACAAATCTAAATAATTGTGTGGCTTATTATAATATATGTTGCATTTGCATTGTATAGATATTATTTAGTATTGGCCATTGGCCTTTGACTAATTTATGTGTTGGAAGTCATCTTAAGTAGTTGGAGAAACAACGAAATGCGAGCAGAATATTGTGAACTGGCATAATTTATAGTATTTAAGCCAAGTAGATTTCATCGTTATTTCGTTTTGCTGTTCTGGAAACGTAGTTTGATTGTTCGTAAGTTACCTGTTCAGCAAGAGTTTCCGTTTTGTCAGAGAGTAGACGCAAAACTTACTTCAAAGTACAGAACTGTGGGAATCGTTATGGTAACAAGTTAATTATATGTATATTTGGCCATTTGGGACCTTTTTATCTGATTGAGACGTAATGACGTATGGATGGTGTAACACGGGCAACTCCTAGTTTGTGTCTCAATCATATATCTGTTGACTACACTAATTATTTGTAATACACGGTCAACTTGACTTTACTTCAATGAGATCATGCTTAATTATATTCTGTCATGAAGTCTTTGATGTAGACATAGGAATCTTGCACACGCATTTGTGTTTCGTGCACTCCATATTGTTATACTAAGTTCTGTTTTCTCTGAGATTAAATGAAGCATAACATTTATGCCGCTATCGTGGTGCTAATATCTGTTATTGTTTTCTGTCAGAGTTTAGAGCTAAATGTGTATTTAGACCTCGATTTTTGGACTCTGCAGGCATAGATGCTGAGATGTATTTGTATACCAACAATTTTGTGGATTATTGAGATTTGTTAGTTATAATAAAACAAAGTCAACTAGATTAGTTTTCTAACTTGGATATAAATAACACTTGTGGTTGTTCTTTCTTAGTCAGACATGATTATTGAGAATATAGTTGGTTGAACTCTCTCCATCATATGAAATCTCATTATTCTATCTTAACAGACAGTTGTTTTAAACCAATAAGTTATGTTATCTCTTTTTAAGAAGTGTTATCAACTTACGGATTTGATAATGTAGTGCATTACAGTCGTGTCATATGTAGAAAGAAAGTCCCTTTATATGTGTATATCTGCATGAAAATTATGTGTGTGTAAACTGTGCTCTGTACATATATTGGGGTCGTTGAAAGTAAAAAGCCATTTAATATGGCTCAACTAGTTGGTTCTGACGAAATTCTGTTAATGAAAAATGAGTTGAGAAGAAGCTTAAGATCTTTGCTTCGCCACACAACTAGTTTGCGTGGTAATGCAGATTTAGATTATGTGAACAATCATGAAAAGACAGACGAGAAACTACTTCTAGAGTGGGCTGCAATCGATAGATTACCAACATTTGAACGTTTGAGATCATCTTTGTTCGATGAAGAAGATGGAGATGATGTTAAAAGAAAAAAGGTGGTTGATGTCACAAAGCTCCTTGCTCCCGAGAGGCACATGTTTATTGAGAAGCTCATCAAACACATAGAAAATGACAACCTGCAGCTGTTACAGAAACTAAGAAAACGAACAGACAAGTAAGGTTTCCTTTCCTGTTTAAAAATGTTCGGCTAAATTTACACCATTATATTAATTTATACAAGATTTGTTTAAGCGGATCTGTTTTTTTTTTTTTTGAGATGTAAATTAAGATTTTCCTAAAAGTTCCATATGTTTTCAGAGTTGGTGTTCAGCTGCCATCTGTGGAAGTACGATATAAGAATCTTTATGTGGAAGCTGAGTGTGAAATTGTTCATGGCAAGCCCCTTCCAACTCTCTGGAACTCGTTGCAAAGTATGCTTTCGGTAATTATCTAACTTGGACTGTAAATTTACATGATATGACATCGTAATGAGAAAGAATGTGGTGATGCGGTTCTCAGTCTGGTGGCGGTGATATTTTCCTCGTTGTATTTATGTTTGTACAGAATTCTAACATCTTTGTTTTTATCTAACAGCGCCTTGTCATGATACCTGGTTTAAAGTCCAAACGGGCTAAGATATGCATCTTGAACAATATCAGTGGTGTCATTAAGCCGGGAAGGTAAGATTACAATGCTTTCAATCTCTTCTGCATCTAATGGAAGTGGTGTTCCAGTCCTTATTAGATATTTTTAAATTGTTTTACAGGATGACTCTACTTCTTGGTCCTCCAGGATGCGGGAAGACGTCTTTATTAAAAGCACTCTCAGGAAACCTAAACAAATCTCTTAAGGTTCCGGGTTTCCCTTCTTCCCGATTATTATAAGCATAATATATCCATATAAAGAATTGTGTGACTATATGTTGACCCCTTCTTTGTGATAAATGAGTGTTTCATTCTGGTTTACCTTCGATCTAATTTCACTCACTAATGGTTGATTACTTAAAACAGATTAGTGGTGAAATTTCTTACAACGGATACAAACTAGAAGAATTTGTCCCTCAGAAAACTTCGGCATATATTAGCCAAGATGATTTGCATATTCCTGAAATGACTGTGAGAGAAACACTTGATTTTTCATCCCGCTGTCAGGGTACTGGAAGACGTGCAGGTATGCTGATTACTTACTCCATGCACACAACAAACACCTTATAATTTTTTTTATGGATAATGGTTTAATGTGAAATTGTTGTAAAGAAATGATGATTGAGGTAAATAGAAGGGAGAAAGAAGGGGGCATTGTTCCAGATCCAGATGTCGACACCTTCATGAAGGTAAACCATTGCTGGACTTGCGTTGGCTTATTTGTAAAGCGTAAAAGGGTCTTATCCCAAGTTAAGATATCAAAATGGTTTTTGAAATTATCAGTCGAACACTTACATCAAGATAAGAAATCATATTTTTGTCCAAAGTATGTTAATAATTATCTAATAGTATCTTCAAAACAAAAGAAGCTTTCAGTGTTTATATTCTGGGAAATGAAACTAATGTCATCGGACAATGATTTAAGCTTTTTTCTTCGTCGTCGACACTAATACATATTGGTAATTGGTAATATTTATTGTCATACTCAAGTACTCAACCAGTCAACCATGTGACTTATCACAGGCAATTTCCATCGAAGGACAAAAGACAACTCTTCAGACAAACTACATCCTTAAGGTAAATCTCTCAGCTCATGTGAGGTTATATGTTTATCGGGTTTGAATAAATCATATGTTCCCAACATTTTTCATGTAATTCCAGATTCTAGGCCTTGACATATGTGCTGACACAATGTTTGGGGATGCCATGAGGAGAGGAATCTCCGGTGGTCAAAAGAAAAGATTGACTACAGGTAAGTTTTGCATATATTTGTCTACTATATGAATAAGCCAGTAAACTTTTTACTGTTAATTTCATTTAAACAGAATCTAAGTTCTATGGTTCTTTGCAGGGGAAATGATTGTTGGTCCCACAAAAGCATTATTTATGGATGAAATATCAAATGGGCTAGACAGCTCGACTACGTATCAGATAATTGCTTGCCTACAGCAGTTGGCACATATAACAGATGCTTCTGTACTCATTTCACTTCTTCAGCCATCACCGGAAGCCTTTGATCTCTTTGATGACATTATGCTGATGGCCGAAGGGATGATAGTGTATCATGGGCCACACAGTAATGTTTTAAAGTATTTTGAGAATCTTGGTTTTAAGTGCCCAGAAAGGAAAGGTGTAGCTGACTTCCTACAAGAGGTTATGTCACAATCTCATTGAAATTTGTTTCTTGCAAATTTGGAATGGGCTATTTTTAAGATCAAACAATGAGGTTTCATGTATTAATAAATGATTTGCAGGTTGTCTCAAGAAAAGATCAAGAAAAATATTGGTACCTAACTGAACAAGCATATAAATATGTCTCAGTAAACACGTTATCCATGAAATTTAAGGAATCTTATCTGGGAAAAGAGTTAAACGAGAATATCTCAAAACACTTCACGAGATTGCCGAGCCATGAAAACGCAATGTCCTTTGATGTGTATTCTCTTTCTAAATGGGAACTTTTTAAAGCTTGCATGTCTAGGGAGATTCTTCTCATGAAGAGAAATTCCTTTATATACATCTTCAAGTTCGTCCAGGTACAATAACTGTATTTTTGACAATATATTTTTGCTCAATACCTACGTCTACTTATGTACGTTTCTTCCTTGCAGCTGTTTATAATTGCAATAATCACAATGACTGTGTTTATCCGAACCAAATTGGAGGTTGATGCCATTGATGCAAATTATTATCTTGGTTCACTCTTTTATGCACTCGTAATACTTTTAGTTGATGGGTTCCCAGAGTTGTCTATGACAGTTGCAAGACTTCCAGTTTTCTATAGACAGAGGGATATGTACTTCTATCCTGCTTGGGCTTATGGAATTCCTGCATCACTTCTTAAGATTCCCGTTTCAGTGTTGGTGTCCATTATTTGGACATCTCTCACCTATTATGTTATTGGATATAGCCCTGAACCAGGGAGGTAAGCATCTTATAAACTAATTCGTTGTTCTCTTCAATAGGTGACTTTCATTTAAAAAACATATTTCTGAATATATGTCATTTTGCATGTGTTTTGTAGGTTCTTCCGTCAGCTAGTGCTATTATTTGCAGTGCACTTCATGTCAGAATCCATGTTCCGATTCTTTGCATCAGTATTCAGAACAGTGGTTGCTTCTACAACTGCAGGCAGTATATCAATATTGTTTCTGTTATCGTTTGGTGGCTTCCTTTTACCATACAGTAAGTTCCTCATTCCTTATGTTTTCTATTTGATATATAGACCTGCAAAGACTTACGGATAAAACTAAGCATATGGAGTTGGTTTTACAGATACAATGCCAGCTTGGTTAAAGTGGGGATTTTGGGCTTTTCCACTGTCATATGGGGAAATAGGCCTTTCACTGAATGAGTTTCTTTCTCCCAGGTGGAACAAGGTAACTTGATAGAAGCCTTATTTGATTTTTAACATCTAAAACTTGAGGTTTGACTTTGCATTACATTCTTAAATTTTAAAAGCAGGTGACGTCTACGAACACAACCATAGGGATACAAATTCTTCAAAGCCGTGGATTAGATTTTGATGGATCTTATTTCTGGATATCTCTTGGTGCCTTGTTCGGTTTTGCACTGCTATTCAACATAGGCTTCATCGTGGCTTTAAGCTACTTGAAGGGTGACTTCAAATTCTTAATAGTAAATGTCAACTTTGAACATAGAATGCCATATTGTTATTACTAAGTAATCGTGCTATTTAATGCTTCAGCTCCTGGTACCCGTACCATTATTTCAAAGGAAAAGCTAACTCAAAAGAACGGAAGTGAAGTATCCAAAAACCAGACTAACAATGACAAAACAACTAAAGATTCCGTTACTTTTGTCCCCGAGTCTTGTGAAGGTTAGAATTTTCATTTTCCTATATTGCACCTCTGTTTAACTTTTTTATTGTATATGTGTGCATTATCGTCACTTCCTCTTTTGTATCAAAAACGGGCTTACTCTCACTGGTAGCGTCTAGTTTCGAGAATATGATTTTGGATTATGCATCATTAAAGACTTATTCCTTCTCTTATACTGCAGGAAAGATGGTTTTACCTTTTGAACCACTAACTGTTACTTTTCAAGACTTACATTACCATGTTGAGCCCCCACCGGTAATTGGTCAATACTGTTATCTTATTTAAAATTCAGCTATCAAATGTCTACTCTTTGGATTATGTTATGGATTATTGTTCGGTCAGGAAATGAGATTGCATGGCTTCACTGGAAAAAGACTTCAATTACTTCATAATATCACGGGGGCTTTTAGACCTGGTGTCCTTACAGCATTGATGGGTGTAAGTGGTGCTGGAAAAACGACACTTCTTGATGTTCTTTCTGGAAGGAAAACCAGTGGCGTTGTTGAAGGAGAGATTAAAATTGGTGGATATCCTAAAGTCCAAGATACCTTTGCTAGGATTTCGGGTTACTGTGAGCAAACTGATATACACTCTCCCCAAATTACAGTTGAAGAATCAGTGTTATTTTCTGCTTGGCTCCGTCTTCATCCTGGAATCGATCCTAAAACCAAATATGTATGATATATCTATAAAATGTTTACAGACATTATTTGGGCAATTAATTTTTGTAACTGTAAACCATCTTTTCTTTTTGTATGTACAGAGATTCATAGAAGAAATCCTGGAAACAGTTGAGCTTTATGACATAAGAGATTCCTTGGTTGGGATTCCTGGGGTTAATGGTCTATCAACAGAACAGCGTAAACGACTCACAATTGCAGTGGAAGTTGTTGCTAATCCCTCCATTATTTTCATGGATGAACCTACAACTGGTCTGGATGCCAGATCAGCTGCCATTGTCATGCGGGCTGTCAAGAATATTGTTGATACGGGCAGAACAATTGTCTGCACCATTCACCAACCAAGCATCGACATATTTGAGGCCTTTGATGAGGTAACTCCTGTCTGCTAGACTTTTTCTTTAGTTTGACATAAAAGATGCTCATACATTGCTCCATCCTGCATCTGCAGTTAATCCTGTTGAAAAATGGTGGACAGCTAATTTACTGCGGGCCACTGGGTCACAGTTCAAGTAATGTCATTGAATACTTTGAGGTTAGTTGAATTCTGAGCAGATCGTCCCTCTTTTATTGTTGAGCATGATTATTTTTTACTCATGATAGAAAACTCGGCTATCTTAGTTAAAACAACTGTTATCTTATGTTGACATGAAATGACATTGAAGCAGAACATTTCTGGGGTTCCAAAGATTAGAGACAACTATAATCCAGCGACGTGGATGTTAGAGGTTACTTCATCTTCAATGGAAGCCGAACTAGGAATCGATTTTGGACAAATATATTCCACTTCCACTTTGTATAAGTAAGTTACCCCTCCAAAAGGACTGAAACCCATCTTGTTTAATCATATTGTTGGCCTGTAGTTCTGTAAAAAAACAAATTCCATCAAATTCCATAGTGAATATGATCTTAAAGTGTTGTAGTGATCACATATCAAAAGTCAAAACAAAGACTATTTTCTTGACTTCAACCTCTTGGGTATCGGTTCTGTACTTCTGTTGGTGAAATAGTATCATCGCATACTGGTCAACCCTAACATACAAGTACATTTCTGTGCCCTTCTCCTGCAGAAGTATCATCTGTAGGATTGATTAAGAATAATTTCTTTTGCGGAATTCCGCGTTATTGTACCAGACCATTTCAAACAAGTTTAACTCTTGCTTTCCAATTATCTGCTTTAAAGAACTTGAGCATTAGATATGATTTTGACTATTTTCATGTGTTGTCTATTATGTTAGGAGAAATAAAGACCTTGTCGAAGCATTAAGTAAACCACCTCCTGATTCAGAAGAGTTGTCTTTTCCATCACGATTCGCGCAAAATGGTTGGAGCCAATTTAAGGCCTGCCTATGGAAACAACGCTTGTCATATTGGAGAAGTCCTTCATACAACTTGATGCGTTCCATGCATATGCTCGTCGCATCATTTATATTTGGATTACTCTTTTGGAACCAAGGAAGAAACCTGTAAGTTTAAATTACACATACAAATTATGTGGTCATGGTGTTTCTTTTAGCCTATAGAGTCCACCAATGATGGTCTTGCAGGGTAGGGTGAAACCTCTAACCTCTTCCAAAGTAATGCGGTATTTGCAGTTGGCTATATGGTGCCTTAGTTAATGGTTGCTTCGTTGTAATGTGCACGGCCAAATTAAACTCTAATGATAATTGACCATTATGTATGACCTCAGACTTGTCATCTACAAATTGTAAACTGTTATGATAAATGACCATTATGGATGACTAATGAATCATTCATATTTTTGGCAAAAATTATTGAAATGTCAATACCCTTTGTATTTCCTTGAAACTTTTAAATCGCCTAATTTATGTATCCTCCTATATTACAGAGATAGCCCACAGAGTTTATTCAATATCCTTGGATCGATCTACTCTGCGGTACTTTTCAGTGGCATAAACAACTGCTCTTCAGTTATACCACACGTCTCCATGGAGAGAACTGTTCTGTATCGAGAAAGGTTTTCTGGGATGTATGCATCTTGGGCTTATGCTTTTGCACAGGTATAGTATAAAATCGTTCTTTCTATCATGTATTATGTCAAATGAGTCAAATCAAATGTTCAGTTCAAAAGGGACGGTTCAAACGGTTAAGACATGTCAAGAGAGACCCATAATGT
>JANDBE010000028.1:21780930-21791989 GCA_024320915.1 Erigeron philadelphicus
TCCTTTATATAGATATTGAAACGTAATCTAAGAATATATTCCAAAGGAATAAAATCTATCCAAAAGGAATAAAATCTTAGAAAATATATTCCAAAGGAATAATATCTATCCAAAAGGAATAAAATCTTAGAGAATATATTCCAAAAGAATAATATCTATCCGAAGGAATAAAATCCAAACAAATCATATCTAAGATATTGGATGTGATATTCTCATGATTTTGTCATGATAGTTATCATTTAGATCATGACTAATTAATCCACCAATGTGGGATTCCCACATCACATTAGTTAATATTTTTCACTAATTAACTCACAACACAACTTTGAGCATTGATATCTTATTCGTCTCAGCTCCGTTTTGGACATTGTTATATGCTAGCAACAAATGCTATATGTTATTTGCGTCCAAAACAACTAATTTTCCAACAATTACATTGTTGCACCTTTTGTTTTTTCTGCCAAATACATATAATACATCAAGTAATAGTTTGGAGGCACTTCTACAAATGAATGATAGATATTTTCAAAACTATATTAATTTGGTAAATATTTTTACTCACTACATTTGTTGGAAAAAAAAACTCAATTATTTCTGTAAATATGATAATTCAAAAACAAATCATCAATTATTAATTGCAAACAAAATCATCGTAATTTTTGGATGCTTCCTTTTAATGAAACCTAAAGTCATTATATGATTGGAAAAAATAAAAAAATAATAAAATTATAGAAAAGTCAAAGTATATCCAAAATAGGACTAGAAAAGTAGAAACTACTTCATATAATATTATCTTCATTTTCTTTTCACATAAATATTACGAGTAATAATAATTACAAAAAATAATAAAACAAAAATGACAACAATCACAGAAGCCCACCGCCACATTTCACCACCATCATCTCCATCGCCGCCACCGTCACAACCAACGTCCGTCACCCTCCTCCACCTTTCCTTCAACCAAGACACCGCCTGTTTTGCCGCCGGAACCACCCACGGTTTCCGCATCTACAACACCGATCCTTTCCGCGAAATCTTCCGTCGCGAATCCACCGACGGAGACGGCGGTGGAGGCGGTATCTCCGCCGTCCAAATGCTTTTCCGGTGCAACATCCTCGCCTTAGTCGGCGGCGGTCCACAACCTCAGTATCCAGTCAATAAAGTCATGATTTGGGACGATCACCAAGGGCGGTGTATCGGCGAATTATCGTTCCGGACCGAAGTTAAATCGGTCCGGCTACGACGTGATAGAATTATAGTTATTTTAGTTCAAAAAATATATATATATAATTTTGTTGACTTAAAATTGTTACAACAAATTGATACTGTTTCGAATCCAAAAGGATTGTGTGAAGTGTCACATGTGAGTGGTGTGATGATTTTAGTTTGTTTAGGTGTTAGGAAAGGCCAAATTAGAGTCGAGAATTACGGTTTGAAACAAACTAAGTTTATTATGGCTCATGATTCCAAAGTTGTTTGTATTGCGTTGACGAATGATGGCACGCTGCTTGCTACCGCGAGTAGTAAGGGGACTTTAGTTAGGATTTTTAACACGAATGATGGGTCGTTACTTCAGGAGGTATCGTTGAGTTTGAATTTGATCGTTAGTTCGTTGATTATGTGCTTGATTGTTAGTTTTTTTTGATAATTTGTTATGCTAGACCTAGCTGTGGTTGTTACTTGTAAGGATTGTCTGATTAAAGTTGATTAACGTGTGCCCACAATGTTCGTGTATAATGGATTAACCATATCTAAAAATGCAAAATTGTTCTGCCTAATAGGGTAAATTTTACATTTTGTTAATGTCCAATAAATGTTTCTAGTCATAAATTTAGAAGCTTTTAGTTTATTTAAAGCTACAATGGTCGGGAACATATTAGAACAGCTACAATACCTAATACTAATAGGCTAATACCACATACATGCAAGTATGGGCGAACTGAGAGGTAGGCAGTCATAACCCTACCCAACGGTTAAAAAACTGCTTCTAGAAAGGAAGACTATCATGTGCCAAATGCGCACATATTAGTAAAAACTTTTATAATGGCTGTTTCGGATTTCATTTAGACATAGTTGATCAACTGCATTAGGTCTCGCTTTGTAGTCTTTTGATTATTGTGCCTTTATCCCTGAATTTCTCTTATAGTGCTCTCACTATTCTGTTCTTCTCTTTTTAGCGCCCATACATATGTTGAACCTTTCCATAATTGCTTTATCGTGTTTTGTTGATCTAAGCATACAATTCTGTGTGATGATTCGAAATTTGGCTGTTTTTAGCGCTTAACTTCAATGTAATAATTGACGTGCAACTGGTTGGATATTGGGTGTGGGAATTATGAAATGAGTTTGATTGCTAAATAAGTTCTTTGGTTAACAGGGTTGGTTATAAATGATAGATTTTTAGCCCACCAAATTAGGCACACTCTTAACTCAATAAGGGTGGTGGATGTTGTACTCAATTCCCATCAAAAACCCGACACATAGTGATTCATAGTTTCAAACGAAACTCTAACTCTTCTGTGGGATTCTCGATTCTTGTGCTTTTGAACAAACCGCCATTTTGTTAAAAATTTGACATTATGGCTTATAATTGATTGTTGCACAATGAATGCAGGTTAGGAGAGGTGCAGATAGAGCAGACATTTACAGCCTTGCCTTCTCTTCAACGGCGGACAGGCTAGCTGTTTCAAGTGACAGAGGAACCGTCCATGTTTTCAACTTGAAGGTTGATTCTAGGCCAATGCAAACGATATCAGACCAAAACAGTGGACCCCCACCAGTTGTTTCACATCTATCATTCATGAAAGGTACTCTACCATCGGGGATCTTTCATTCTTACTTGTTCTCTTGGTAAACTGGTCACATGATAAAATAAGTAGAAAATGACTGTGATTTTGATAATTTTGCAAATAATGAGTTATAATAAAACAGGTTGTTTGGGCCTTTGGGGCCAGTGGTTGAATGTGCTTTGTGTTGTTTAGCTTTTTTTTTTTGCTATCATTCACATATCCTCAGTGTATCAACACATATTTACAAGTTTCCTATCATGGGATTAGAACTCATAATCTATTGATTGATGGATCACCTCAAATACCACCAGGACAAAGTCCCCTGGGTCATTAAAGTTGTAATAATGGTAAACAGTTGTTTGGATGTGTGGTAAATTCGGATTATATAAGGATTGAGTAATGATATGATACATCTTTCTTGAATTCTCTTAATGCCATCCATACACTCATAAAACGGTGTCACAATCCACTACCTCACATCCTTTTAAATGATTTCATGTGGCTTGAAGAGGTTTCTTACGTAAATGTATCATATCTCTCAAAAAGTTACACATGTTTTGGTGAGTTGGGAGTTTTGTTTTATTCTTTGATTGCCAGTTATGTTGGCAATAGTATGAAATCGAAATAATAAAGATAATCTGAAGCTGAATCCATCTATCAAAAGCTGATTATCTCAAATACAACTCGTTTTTGTTGGGTAGTCATCTCAAAACACAAATTGCAACACCTTTATAGCGACCCTAACAGAAAATTTGTGAGGATCTCTTTAGGCATTAAGCACCAGTTGTTTTTATTACTCTTGCAGGTGTTCTACCAAAGTATTTTAGCTCAGAATGGTCAGTAGCTCGTATTCATTTGAACGAGGGTTTGCAGTATGTAGTTGGTTTTGGTCACCAGAAGAATACAGTTGTGATCCTTGGCATGGATGGGAGGTAATATATACTACAGTTTTTTACTTTTGTATCTATGAACTTTTCAAATCGATAGGTAGAATAAATACATTTAATTTAAATAGAGTCTATACAGTTGGTAATCTAGTCTAGCAAGTGACAAAATCATAAAACTTTGTTTTTGCAGCTTCTATCGATGCCAGTTTGACCCTCAAGCTGGTGGTGAGATGACAGTGGTGGAATGTCACAATTTCCTGAAGCTAGATGAAACCTTGTCTTGACAAACATATTAGGCTGTCACAAAAACTTTCTCACCTTCGTGTTCACGGTATGTGTGTATGTAATACCTGTATTTAAACAACTGAACGAGGGCAGTGTTCTCAAGACTGTAAATATGTATATTCTACTCTAATAATGGAAATTTCTCTAGTTACTAGAAGGCAATGTTGACCCATCTGGTTGAAATAGGTGGGTGCTGCTTATTTATTACATCTAGGACATCAGTTTGCAATTGAACTGTAAATTTCATAGTTTATAGTCACTCACTGGAGACTGATATTATATATGTTCATAAAGTTAGGAAAAATAGATCGAGGAATTGTAGGCGGGTGAGCATCTCGTTTTAATTAGAACTCATATTGAAATGTTGTCCCTTCTAACCTGGCATTGTTCTATAGTTAATCAACCCAGGATAATGTTTGTAAGACATGTCATGATGGTTGGAGGAGTTGCTGAATTGAAACTCAATGTCTCTAATTTTTTATTGACGTGTTGGACTCGCATATTATGTGATCATGATGGATGCAATAACTGGACGACGCAAATGGTGGTGGTGGTGGAGGGATGAATAGATGATAAGCATATATTATGTAACCCGGGCCAAGTAGAGTAATGATAAAGCAAAGACAAACATTGTATTATTGTATTTTCTGTGATCATTGTGTTTAATATTGGGTCAATCCAACCTGAGTTACTTGTATCCAGAAACAGGAATAGAACATGAGGGGGAGGGAGTAAAAGGAGGGGCTTTGTGTGCTCCTCCTGACTTGTCTCACATGCACAATCTTCTCCTATTTATCTCTAAACAAACTTATGTGAACCCAGAAATTCCAAATTGTTTGGTAGAAGTGGCACCATGGCAAATGAACCTGCCAAACAGGATAAAGTGGCTCAGCCACCCCCACAAGACTATCAATATGGCTCATACCCAAACCAACCACCACCCAATGGACCATATCCAAACCAACCACCACCAAATGGCTCATACCCATACCAGCCACCACCAAACGGCCCATATCCAAACCAACAACCCGGATATCAGCAACCTTACCCAAACCAACAACCCGGATACCAGCAACCTTATCCACCATCACAACCGCAAGGGCAGCCGCCTTATGGTGGTGGCTATAATGGGTATCCGCCACAACAAACTGGCAACGAGCACCCGCCTCATTACGCCGGTGAAAAAGAGAGAAAGAAAGATAAAGACAAGGATCACAAAGACAAGGACCATAAGGACAAAGATAAAAAAGACAAGAAAAAGAAAAAGAAAAAGAAGAAGAAAGGCATAGGAGGAACGTTGCTCGAAATCGGAGTTGGAGTTGGAGCAGCCTTACTCGGAGTAGCATTAGGAGAGGAAGGTGGAGGCGGTAGTTCCGATTCAGATTAGCATTATGAAAGATTTTAAGTTTCAGTCCCATGTACATCCAGATAACTTTTGGGTAACAATCAATCTGTGTAAAATGTGGTAAAACTTAGAAACAAAAACAAAATCCATCCAATAGATAGGATGATGATGATGTTTTTTCTTTTATTTCGTTTAAAAGTTCCTTTACACACACCCTACAGATCCACAAATGCCGTCTCTGTTGTAAAATACAAAATTTCCATTCATGAAGCTTGTAACTTGACATGAAAGCCCACTTCGGTTAATGTTATATAGAGCTGCTTTTATAATATCTACATCGATAATCTTTTCATGTATAGAACTCTATGCAATGGCTGTTTTATATTTCCTAAGATCACTCGGCACAGTGGGCTCTTTCACACATCGTAAGACTATTTCCTTACTTATTCCTTCTTTTTACTCATGAACAAATGATAACTTAATAGGTATAGACTTGTGATTGGTTTGCATTCGAATCTCCACATAAAATTTTGAAGCGCCTATGCTAGATAGTGTATGATTTTCCCCATTTGTGACCGAGGGTTGCTTGCAACATGATAAAGATAAAGATGGTTAAGGTGGTGTTTGATAACCACTTAATCCATAAATCATGACTTAATCTTAATTGCCTAAGTTGGAAATTATGTTTGTTTAGGACTTATCTAATAAGTCATCACTTAATTAAAAAGTACAACTAAAAGACATTTTACATAATTATCCTTGATAACTAACTATTTAACTAAAAAAATTAGTTTAGAAAAACAATTATTTAATTTTAAGGGCATTATAGTAATCTTAATTATTCAGTCGGTTAATTCAGCACACAAAACAAACAACAATTATTTATTTACTGTCTTACCCGTTTCAGACACACTAAATCCAGACAGACACTTAATCCACACAACACTTAATAAGAATTTAACAAACAGGCCCTTAGTGTAGTTATTTTAATAGTTGTGGAATTTGTGATGTAATTTATTTATTAAAAATATTTTAAATATATTAGTAAAGATAATTAAATTAATAAATAAAAAACAAAGATCGTGATTTAAAAAAAATAAATGAATATTTCTGTCACATCACATATAGTAAGTTTTTCACATTTCTAAAAATAAAAAACAAAACTATTTTTTTAAGTAGTTATATATATTATTTGAATAGTTCAATTCTAGCCATAATTTGAGCTTATAATACAAAACCCAGAACCACAATATAACTATGGCATGTTTATATGACTACAATGGTAAGAATTAAATAAGTAATTTGATTAGTGTAATTTCAATATAACTACACTTTTAGTGTCATTTGATTAGTGTAATTACAGATTTTTTTTATATAGCAAGTAATTTGATTAGTGTAGTTTCACTATAATACAAATAAGTGTTTTTTTTTCATTTATTTATGTATGGTGATATTTTTATATTTAAAATATTTTATCATTTTTAGTCATTTTACACTTTTAAGTTACATCTATAACTAACATGTCAAACGTTTTTGAAAAATTAAAGCTCTTATTAGCTGCTTTGATAATAAAAAGAAAACAAAAAAACTACAATATATAGCTACAAACCAGCTAGTTTTGACAAACATACCCATAACCACAAACCGTAGGTTTCTCACATTTTAACAAAATAAGAGTACAAAATGAACTTTTTTAAAAGGTAAGTGATTTTTGTACCACAGATATTAATTAATCTACCACATGTATGCTTTAATGGTTTGTACAGTATGTTTTAAAAGTTGTATTGTGTGATAAATTTATCAAACATTTATGGTACGAAAATCATTTTCCTTCTTATAAGTGCATTACATGTTCTTTTTCATCAACAGTCCATTGCCTTTGGAAGTTCGAAGAGATCATCATTAAGTTTTAATATGATGATTAACGTTAACCGTTTCAAACCTGTCTGACTTTGATTTTATTAACCAAGCCAATCTTAGCCACTCAGTAATATTTGTATAAAAATCCACATTAAAAGAACTCCACCCTATCATAACATCAAAATACATCATCTTTTTCTCACTGTCGAAAATAGACAAGATTGATAGAAGAATATTCAGACTCGGCAAATTGATAACTATCTTAATAAAAACAAAGACAATCTTTAATGATACCCATCTGAACTTGAGGATAATGCTCTATAAAAACATAAAAAGTGATGAAGATTTCCAAATTGCATTCCTTTTCTACAGAAGATCCAACTTTAAATCAAGAAACCGGGCTTGTAACTCCACACTATATCATCATCATACGCTGAAATTAAGATATTAAATTCAAAGTGAGAATCTTGGTGTATTCATTAGCCATCTAATTTTTACTCAGATGAAGTTCAGATATGTTACTTGAGGAGTGATCTGGTAAGATGTTCCCGTGCAGTTGCCAATGCTTGACTTATAGTCTGCAAAGATGAATCATTTTGAAGCATGAAATACGAAATAAATTATCCAAATTTCCTTTCACCAAACTGTCTTCATACATTCTTTTCATGAGACGAAACTATAGCTAACGTACCTGCTCAGATAGAGGAGCTCCAGAATCTACGCTGTGGCTTGCAACCTTACCAGCAATGACACCCGCATCTGTCTCCAGGATAATTCTGCAAAGCATTAAGGTTGATATATTTCAGTTAAAAAAAAAGGAGGATAAATACAATACAAAATCATGATACATAAGATGTAACTTACCCGCCATCAACAATCTCATCAAGGCATAATAAAATGAGATCTAAATTCTCAAGGGCCTCTTTCTTGTCCACATTGCCCCTAGAATATGCAAATTTATATGAAAAATTATTGATGCTTAGAATTGACCAAAGCCATTGCATAAGGAGACACACACGATATATCCATCAAGTGCAAACTACCTGAGCAGAAGACTAACTGCATCAAAGAAACCCTGAAGAACAGTGGATATAATGAGCTCGTTTTCCTCATCACCTCCGGTAACAAAGAAGTGAAGATCTTGAGCGAACTTGTAGATGACAATGTTGTTCTCAAACATTGCTATCTCAGCTGCACATTAGCCCAAACTAAATATTAGACGCTACTAGAGGTAGCAAGTTTCTAGCTGATTACATATGAAAGGGTTGATGACTTGATTCAGATCATGTTTTATATCTAACTTGGCTAGGGCTAAATATAGAGTTCGAGAGGTAACATATCAAATAGGTTGACAGACTTCAAAAGTGTATATATAAGGCATAAACTCTCCTAAATCACATTATTCAACAAATAAAGATATAATTAAAACCTTATATGATATTACTCATACTAAGTCAATCGGCATTTCATTAACGATCATGCCCAAAAGTCCCCAACATATAATCATCCTAAATCATCACCAAACTCTATTGTTACATTGCTCTATATTATCAGAGCATAAACACCAGCCACACATTTGACTAAATCTACACCAACAGCTCTATTTATGTAATTATATCACATTAATACAGCCACCACACACATTTACTTTCCACGGGTCATTCAAGATGGCAAGATGTCTGCTCATCTGCACCAACATATACCATTCACTCCATGTTTAATTTCACAAGGGTTTAGACGTTCACATATCTCCAAATTAGTCCTCAAAAAGATTTACCTACCGCTATGGCGCTATTAATGGCTTCCATGTGAGTAGGCCAACTCCCCGTTTATATATAGAACGGCCAAAAAGTATTGTAGGTCGACCCAACATGGAACTGCCACCTCCAGGTAAACTAAAAAGTGAGGAAAAAAAAAGAAGCATCTAGAGTTTTTTAGTATAACCTTTGCTTCTTGCGACCAATGAGCTTTTTTTCATTAAACTGCCATTATTACAGTGTGCATCAAGAGTCTTTACAAGAAGGATCCTGTTATGTAAGTAGCCATACTATTTGTATATCCCAAGTGTTTTACCCGGATGACCAATACGAGAAGTATATCAGAAAGGTTTCAAAGTTTCAATTTGTTAACATAAGATTGGTTAAAGTTATACGCATATCAATGAAGGCATAATTGTACAACATAAGTTATATATGCACATTAAGCAATACAGACTTTAGTTACTAGTAATCAACAAAGGGATTAAAATAATAATTAAAAGCATACCTTCAGTGCGTGCATTAGTCTTCTGAGTCTTGGTAAACACAGACTTTTCAAACGCTTCCTTAGCACTATTGGTCGGCCAGTCATCTGTATAGTATTTCACAGCAACACGACATCCTTCTGAATCCAAGAGTAAAATATTCTTCACAGACGGGCAAGTCTCCTAAACACACACAAAAAACGTCAAACATAAATAAAGTTTTCATTTTTTCACCTTCAAAACCATCCATTCAAGATTTCCAACCACCTACAATATTATGACTTCAAACAAATGGCTACCACAGCTTAACTAATGTTCTTTAACCCTACACTTTACGATTTCATTCAAAATACTTTAACGTAAACAATGATAACCGGCAACACTGACCGAACCACACAACCACCCTCAAATACGAAAACGTAGAACGCAATGTGCAAAGGGACTCGATGGGCAGCTAATCCTACAAGTCTATCTCCTATACCAAAATTGCAACTATATCTCGTTATCGTATTCGATCTCGCAAAATGTCATCTAATAGTAGATCTTTAACTATTACTACCAATATTCTTAACAATGCTAATAACTAAATTCAAAAATTAGCCAACAATTAACTTAATAATCCTGATAACCCAATTTATCAGTAAATATAATATCAAAAATCTGCAGATCTGGATCACATAAAACCCTAGAATTCTATAACTAACAGGATCGCATAAATCACAAAGAAATTCACAATTAACAGATTGCAAAACAATAAATACTAAAAAAAGTTAGATGAAATTGAGAAATAAGAGTAATACGTAAAAATAGATAGATACAGATTTTATGTAAGTAATGATATAGAAATTGGATCTACCATTTGAGCGATATTTTCGGTTCAATATTTCACGCCTTTATTTTCTGGTGTTGCAGATTCAGATTGTTAGAGATGCAGAGAGAATGAAAAAGAGTGTTTTATAGGGTTGATAATTTTCATAAATCGCCACTATACTTTTCTTATTTTATACTTTGTACCCTTTTGTTTATTTTCCTTTTTTCTCATACAAGTTTTAATTATTTTGTTCTCGTGTAAATAGTAAATGCTGTCTTTGTTAACCTTGATTATATTCTTCCGATTTATATAACAGCTAGCTAATTAGTTTTAGGGCTAGTTCGATAGACGACTGATATTATCGTGAGGTTTATCTCGAATAAAATGAAAAAATAAACTTTTTGTGTTCGTATTAAATGTCAAATTTTCATAAAAACTAAAAACATAACAATTGGTAAAACCTTTACCAAAAAATTTATGTTTATATGAGTATTAGCTAATCCACCCGGATTTAACTGGAACAATCTAATAAAACTTTTGCCAGTTAAAATTTTTAAATATAATCATTCTATGTGTGTTGTAAGTTCACTGTAAGTTTGATATGTAAATTGTAATTTGTTGCCTCAAAGGGTTTTTATTTTTATTTTTATCATAATCGGGAATAGCAATTAAAAATGAGAAAGGTAAAGTTACTACCAACTTGATGGATCAAGTTAGAGTAATCTTGACCATTGATTTAAAATCAAAGGTTAAGATTAAATAATTACTTTTTAATCTCAACCTTTGATTTTAAATCAAGGATCAGGATTTACCCAACTTGACTATTAGGAAATCCTTATC